>JASWJB010000069.1:0-156970 GCA_032433595.1 Conoideocrella luteorostrata
ATCCACCCGCTCTCGTGCTCCTTCATGCTGTAGCCAAGTGCTACACCAAAAGATCTCGAGGTTGAACTATAGGCAGTGCGTGATAGTCCCCAGTGATGGTTCAGTAAACAGACATGCAGGCATACGTACGTGTGCCATCCAGTCCAGCAGAGTTTTCATTTTTCTTCCTCCCCATATAAACCCCTCAAAAGCAAGCCACTCGGTACTATCTCCGCGGAAACGGCATGCTGTGTGACGCTGTCGCGCCAAGTGTTTTGTACGTGTCACAATGGATACAGAACATGGGGGTACAAGAGAATGAATTTTGCCGCAGGAGCCTTTCCCTTGCCTTCCCTTCTCTTACCGATAGTATGAATGGGTTTGTCGGGTTCTCTCACTTGCCATCGGCGACTAGTGCAAGCCTTCCTTGTCGTTACCCAGCCCGGGAGACCGGGAAGATAGAAATCAAGAAGTCCCGAAGCCAAGATATGTAATGCCAAGCAAGGGCGCCGCAGCTCGCAAACTTTATCCATCCATCTCTTACCGCGAACACAAAGCACGGAACTTGAATGGTTCGTGGTTAGGCATAGGTACATGTTACCAAGTTATTGCGTTCATAGAAACAGAAATATGATAAACTGCAATGCACATCGGGCGACATATTTTGTGCATGGCTTCGTAGCTACTACCTCATTATGCATTTCTACTTCATAATTGAATGTAAATCTCTGCAACCAAACACTTCACAGCCAATCAGCCATGCTTGTCATCCGCCGCAGTAGCCTGTGCCACACACACCGGTCTCACCCCAACTTCGCCCAACGCTTGAGGTGTGCCCAGGTCAGGTACCTAGGTCTGCAACCTCTGCACCACCTTGCACGGCATATCCGGTCATCCCACACCTCTCGCAAAACGACTTTTCTATTTCGGTGCAACGGAACTGGACACTCTTTTTGGTCTTTCCATCATCTTGTTTCACACGCGACAGGGCGAACTGGCTCCCCAGAGTCTTTGGGCTGTGCAGGCAAATGGTGCAAAAGCAAAACGACCGAATTTCTGAATGAAAGAAAGAAAGTCCAAGGAGGCTTACTTATGTCGTCATGCCGTCTCCATTTAGTGTTGATCAAGGCATAACCCACACTGCTGTACCCTTGCCCTTCTTGGCTCGCTGCTGTCCCGTTCCACGAAGTCCCAGGCTTCGTCCCATAGATAGGCCTTGGAAATCCATGCTTTGGTCAAACGTTATGCCGGTGTCATTATTAGTGAGGCCATCGTTGTCTTTGAATACGGCCTTGAATAGCTCTTCTATCGAGGCGGAGAGACTGCTTATAGCTTGCACGCGCTCAATGTCTACAACGGAAGTGATTTCCAAGATTTGCTCCTGCTGGTCGATTACTCCGTGGATCTTGCCGTCGATAATCAGAAATCCAAGTATTTCCTGGACCTCTGGAGCAGATACTCTGAGTTGTTTGGCAATCCAGGATATTTTCATCCGAGTGTAGGGGGCAATCAATTTAAGGACACCTTTGGTGCGCATATTCCGGGTCACTTCGTCAATGTTCTCCGCAATGAATGGGTCTTCTAGAATATCTTGATGTGTCTGCAGTATGTTCTCATATCCATGGACGTCGTCTCGTTGGTACGCATCGACGAGCTCTGTCATTGCTGAGATCCTGGGATCGGACTTGTACGGCTTGGTCTCTTGTGAATCGAAAGGATTGATGTCGGACTTCATCAACATTGTGGTCAAGAGGAGATACTTTAGCACCTTGATGCGCTGCAGCGAGCCTGCCTCGTCGTAGTTGCGAAACGATTCGAAAAAATCGCTCTGTGCTTCCTTCCAATTCTCCTCAGCCATGTGCATCTTGCCGCCACATTCTCTGATAATGCCCATGATTCGGGGATGTGGCACGGCAGATTTGACCTTGAGCGCCCGCTGATACAGTGCTTTCAGCTGTTTGTTGTGTTTCGTTTCGGCCAGCATCTGAATCTCTAGGGCGTAGATTTCGAGCGAGTATGTGCCCTTGCTGGGGTCATCCGTACCGTCCGGTCGCTGGCAGGCCGCGTGAAGTTCTCGGAACTTTTTGGAAACCAAGGTATACTCCTTGCGATCGAGCAGTAGCTTTAGGAGCTTGATGTTGGTCTTGAGCCACAGCCGTTCGTTGTTCGTGCTCTGGAAGCTCTGTAGGGTAAGAGAATAGAACTTCTCCAAGCTGTGCGAAGCCTCTTGGCCGTCGGCGCCTTTTTCGACATAGTCAAGCATGTTGTTTATTGATTTTTCCGAGTAATTTCTCGTGACCGCCGATTTGACATAGGTCAGCAGCTCGGCAAAATGATCCGCTGCCTAACAGTCAGGTTGTCAGCGAGGCGGGAGCCTTCAGTTACTGAAGAAAATAGAAATCACATAGGATCGTCTTACTTCATGGTATTTCCCTTGCTTAACCTCCAGCTTTATTGCCTGCTTCAGCCCTTTGAAGCCCCATTCACTCTTTTCCTGTTCGAGTGGCGGAATGCCCAGAAACTCGGTGATCGCATCGTTTGGGTCCGTAAGTTTCAGCTGCTTGGCATTGTAGTATTTGTTTTCGATGTCGACATCGCCGGATTCGTCTTCCTCGTCTTCTTCGTACTCAAAGTCGTAGCTGGCAGCTGCGATTAGCCTGGAAAGCACGGGAACTCGACCCAGGATAAGGATGCCTTGCTTACTGCTCCTCGTCGGACTCCTGCATGAAGTCTTCATCGTCTGACATCTTGGGCGGTCTGGCTTGTACGTGATGAGAAAAAGAAGAAAAAAGAAAACAGAGTTATTACAAGAGGCTGGCTTGGCACTTTTTCAAATGAATCGATCGTATGACGCGCCGAAGGTAGTTCGTCGTGTTGTGGTAAGTGAGAGCGGGCAGATGCGGCGGGGCTCCGGCCTGTGTGGTGGGAGCTTTGGCTTATCGATAAGTATACGTCCAGCAGTGTGAACAGTCCAATGCATCCCTAATGAACGATATCGTCACTTTCTTTAGCTGCCAAAAAAAAGAAAGGAAAAAGAAAGAAAAAAAAAAAAAATAACTTTATCGAAGAAATATTGCGTCTATATTTATTTCTAAGATCACTTAATACCGGAGGCTAGCCCGTCCAAAGCATGCAATTGCAACACTTCGTCCCCTTCCTAATCAGCCTGCGCAAACCCTCTTGGAAGTCGAAACGCGACGATTAGCATCCCTGCCAGCAAGGCCAAACCGCCACAAACAAGGAAGGGCAACCCCATCCACGGGCCTCCAAGATCTATACCTTCACTGAGTAGCCACCCGAGAATAGGAGAGCTTATTAAACCCATAATAGCCTCCATCATAGATACCGTCGTGTTTAGGGTAGCGACCGTATGAGGCTCGACAATTGCATTCAACAAAGCTCGACAGAGGGTTGAGAACCCCGTCCCGAGATTGGTGATGATGAGAGAGGTTATAAATAGCCAGGGCACGGGCGCGAAGGCCGTGAGCAAGGATCCACCAATGACGAATAGCACAGAAATGCGACTCAAGAGAAGATCACGACCGACAGGCCCATATCCTCGCTTGTTAACGAGCATCCATGACCCAACTGGGAGTATCGCAAGGAGCACAACAAGTGCTGTGATATTACTAACGGTCGAGATGTACGTGGCCTACCTACGTGTTAGACAGGACGATTTGCTCCTATGGGGTTGAGAACTTACCGTTGACCATTTCCAATCAAACCGCTTGGTCATGTATTGAAGCAAGTTGGCGATCGTGTTCAACTTGACGCCATAACTCAGCGTATAGGCTAGGATCAAAGTCATGACGCTTTTTGACGCAAAGATGAACCGCCATATGTGGCTCATATCGTTCTTCGCAGTGAACATGGCCCGCTGAATCCACGTCTTTGGCGGAGTAGTGGGCATATTGGTCGGTCCGCCGAGACCGGCCCTCTGCGGCCGCTGGCTATCAGCTTTCTGGCGGAAAGATAATGTTTCAGGCACCAGAAGCGAAGAGAGTATGCCCGTCACAAGGACCCCAAAGCCCAGCCACAGTGGAATCCAAGCGTTGATGGTGAGCAAGAATGCGGAAATAGGATTGATAACGACAGCCAGGATGAGTATTGTGGCGTACAAGAGGTAGAAGACGCTGGTACGCTTGTCTACAGGAATTGCGTCCGAGATAAGCGTCCATATCATGGCAGCGGCCATTTGACCGCCGCCCCCGATGAGAAATGCAATATTGCCATATAGAATAGACCACACAGAGAAGACTTTCGGCGAGCGTACTGTAATGACCAGTCAGTGAGTGACTGCCCGCGTTGGCAAGTAGCGCATATATCCTTGAGAATAAACGGGCGATACTCACAAACCAAAAGAATCCAAGCTGTTTGAAGGCCAAGGCCAAACAAGGAAAGAAATAAGACAGGACGCCGACCATATTTATCGGCAATGACACCAAACGGAATCTGTACAAAAAAGGCTGGAGGCGGCCGGATGTCAGTTTGCGCCGACGGAAGCAACAGTTTGAGGACGAAATGGGGCGCTTGAACTTACGAAACAACATTTCGCACGTAATCTCCCATGACCGAAGCATAGCAAGCTCTTTCTGGACGACCTTGTCCTTGCACCTATCGTCCGGATTGGCCACAGCACCCAGTTCGTGATCCGGGTAGATTTCGCCGCAAATACGGTCCTCCATGACTTGTGCCATGGGCGGCGCCATCATGAATTGGCTGACCTCGACAATAAACAAGAACAGCACACACATGCTCACCACCAAATGCTGAAAGGACTTGCTTGGGACGACGTCTGCTGGCAAATCTGTGTTCAGAAGAGGCGTGTCCTCGTTGAACACGTCTCCAAAATAATCATCCGCTTCTCGTTCGACATCTCTGCTTGCTGCCGCCCGGATAGGCATGCTTTGGGAAGACATGATGGTGCCGCTCGTTTGCCACCTAGTTCACGCGATCATGACTTCATGGGCGGCTGGATAAGTCTTTTGATTGCTGATGCTGCAGAGTTCCGACTACCGCTCCAGCAGCTTATGAGCACTACTTTCACGACAACTCAATACAGAGCAAAGGAAAAAAACAAGTTTGAAGAGCATCAAGAATTGCGCAAGTCTTACATAATGGGAGTAAGATCGCGACGCGTGCTGACGAACTGTTTGCGCGGCTAGAAACAGAAACTGGAAACCCAAGGATCCAAGTTGGTTGGCCGACTCGGTGTTCACGGAACGTGAACCCGAAACTGGGTGAGCATCCCGGCGCCACGAATCACTTAACTAGATCCACTGCGGTTCCGGCAGCCACAGGGGCTTCCAGCAACGCCAACGTAACGTACGGCGCGCAGCCAACAATGCGAGCGTTTTGAGAGCGAGGGCGGCGCCTGGTTCTAGCCCAACAGGGGCAAAGCATACTACGCAATGCCTTACGCAACAGTGATGGGCGATGAAACAACAGGTGGCGCTAGAAGAAAGAGAATACGTGGAGACGGGATCTCGTACCCGCTGTTTTGGTTGGTTGATCGACTCTATTAACCATGTCAGAGCAGCTTACTACTGTCCAATGCTTACTACAATACGGAGTGCTTACCTTGGCATGCGGGGGATAGTTTAACTGAGCCATTCCGTCCACATTGTCCAATTGAACCTTTCAATTCGAACGCCCACCACGGATGCATTTAAAGCTTGTTATTAATAAAATTTGTTAACTAAACAGCTATCTAAGCTATATAATAGTTAATGCATTTCTTTGTCATAATTTTATCGTGTTTTTGGTCGCTGAGGCATTATCTCTTGCGGAGCTAATGCCACCTCCATGGCTCAGTTAAACTGTCCCCCGCTTGCCTGGGCAGGAAGCCCGCTAACTGTCTCGCCGTCCACTCCGTACCAACAACCAAGGCGTCGACAAATTAACTAATCGAGACATCCAGGGCAGAGGCAGAGTGCGTGGGGTAGACCCGGACGTTTCGATTAATTTGTCAGGTGCGTGCCAACCTACCCTACTCCGTGCTACAATCGGCCTCCAGAGCCCACTCGCCTGCGGAGTGCTACTCTCGGCTTGAGCGGATCCACCAACCGAGTCGTTTTCTCGATGAAAAGCAGCGGCGGCGAATGTAAGAATCGTGGCATCGTGGCATCTTAGATAACCACAATATGCTCTTGCAATGAGGGACGTCATGCTTTGAAACTTAAACCTGTCGACATCCTTGTGGTATCCGATTTAGAGCTGATCTCTCATGCATCCGATGAGGCAAAAGGCATCGTCATTGAATCAGCACACTCGTGTACGGAGTTCTCCGTACGTACGTGGGCTAACACAGCCGGGCTTATGTCTCACTTGACCATGAGGTTCTTTGCCACAGAGCGTGTCACCTCCTTCCTCTCATTGCGCTCATCGTATCAGCCGCCGCACCAAGGTGACAGTACGTCTTTTCCATACTGTAAACGACTTCCGTCCGCTGGAAAGGATTTTTAATAAGGTAGGACTCGACAAGATGAAGAGTGGGAAAGGGGGGGGGGGGGGTTCAGCCCCAGCATACTGCTTCTGCCAACAAAGACGGACTGATCGTAAACATAGCCTCCTTGAAGCTGGTGCCCAACGCAAACAAGCCTATTATTGGAATCCAACACAATCCATGAGAAATGCCCATCCACGTGTTCTGGTGTGACAAGTCTAGGCGGGAATCCATGACATGTATGATACCTTTCAGCAGCGGATTGTTAACCTGAGGACGCCAAGATCTGTGCGATAGCGATCGGAGTCATGGGAGGCTCCTCCATGTAGCTGGACGATAGCTGCGCAGCATCGACGGCTGCTGCCTCACTTGACTACCAGGGGGCTTCCCATAGTAAGAATCCGGGTCTTAGCAGAGGCGTGTACTCCGTAATGTCGTGTCACTCTCATGGGCCAGCATAT
The DNA here is from genome assembly GCA_032433595.1 of Conoideocrella luteorostrata. NCBI lineage: Eukaryota > Fungi > Ascomycota > Sordariomycetes > Hypocreales > Clavicipitaceae > Conoideocrella > Conoideocrella luteorostrata. The sequence goes on from JASWJB010000069.1 coordinate 6,886, forward strand.
GCATCTACGGGGGGTATGGGTAGTCCGCTGTCGAATAGATAGTTTGTCCACTTTGGATCCCGAGAGTCCCAGAGCGGGTAGTGTGATCGATGAGGCTTGCTGTCATTGGCATGGTGTGTGAAACACAGCCTCAAGAGCGCGAGAGGCGACCCAACATTGTACGATCAAAAAAAGTGAGGCTGGCTACAGCTAGGAACGTCGTGAACCCGAACTGAGGGGAAAATTATGGCCATTTTTTTTGGTGAGACAAAATTAGATAGCTGCTGGCAGGCGAATTCTTTTAGCAAAAAACAGGTATCTGTCCAATCATGCCCGCCCTTGTCTTGCGCGTTTGTCCGCCACTAAATCTGTTTGCCCCCTTTTCCGCGTCGGGCCAGCACAGCCAGCAAAACCTACCAGCCAAGCAGCGTAGATGGACGGGCAATCATTTCCACCTTTTGTGAACCCTAGGAGGGCCTCGTGGCGTGTTGGGAGGCGGAGAGCATGTTCGGTGCTGACTGACGGGAAAATTACGAGCCCTGCCGCAGACAGGACATCGTGAGCCTTTGTCCTTTTCCATGGCGATGATTCTCGCGCGATCGTGCGGCAAATTCGGCGGACATTCATAGCCCGACAAGCCTGGATTCACCATTGTCTCCCCCGGCCTTAGCATACGCACGGCTGAATGCGTAGAGTAATTGGACGCACAGGCTGAGGATGTGGGAAGCGTTAGCTGGCCATTAGGAGAAGATTGAGATTGGCTCCAAACAGGGTCTTACTTGGCTTGCAGGATGGATTACTATGAAGCAGTCTGCCCCGGATGGAAAGCGTCTACAACACGACGGGGTGAGGCCAGATAAAGTAAAATAAAACGAAAGATGCCCTAGAGATCGGAGTGTCGCCACATGTGGCAGGAGGCTATTTCTGTATATATGTGTATACTCCGCACATATATATAAATATCGGCTGGGAAGTGACTAAGGGTGAGGGCACACTGCATGTCCGGCTCACTCGCGTCTTGTTGAGGGAGTAAAATACAGCAAGCTGCACCTGATTCAATTTTAGAGTAGCTGAAGGGACAGGCCTGGTTTTTACGGCAATTGGCTTCTGACGGCAGGAGCGTTCGTATCACTCTCAGCTTGTGACGAGAGGGGAGCAGAGCCTCATTGCATCATCTCCTATACAGGACAGGCTAGACAAAATTTTAGATTCATCAGTTCACTTGTACCACAGGCGCAAAATGGCTCCATTTATTTGCCATCACTGGCTTGTGCCGATCGTGGTGGCAATTTGAGCCGCATTTTTTGTTTGGCAGCCCTTGTGGGAAATTGTGAGGGGAGATGCCAAGTACTCCGTAGTTACTCCGTACTCCGTAATTAGTTGGCCGGCTAATCAGTTAATTAAATGCACAGATGGAGAGTTAATTATTGCATGGGTCGAGGAGCACAGGACTCCGGGCCTTGGCCCACCAAATTCACTACGCACAGTCCACAGCAGCGCCCCCTCACCCCGGGACGGTGAGGCTGTTGTTGTCTCTTCTGTCACTCTCATGCATCCGCAGGACAGGAGCCAAGCTAACTAACCCCATGTTATGTGTTATGACATGCTTATGCTTATGCAATGCTTATGGAATCCTTACGAGATCAGAGAGCCGGCGGTGAAATTTTCTCTGTCTAGGACCGAATCTGTCGGGCCCTCAAGTATTTAAGGAACATGTCACCTGGAGGCTCAAGGCGGTACAAGCGCGAAGCCCATTTAGCACAGCGGGGGTGGTCGCTGCATGTCCCTGTTTCACAGGTAAGGCATATTTTCCTCCGTCTAGCTAAATGCCTGCAGGCCCTACCCTGTCCACTGCATCATGCACATACTTGGCGTTTGCTGCGCTGGCATCGCCTGCTGCTCCCGATCACTCTCCCGTCTACACGTCCCGACCCAATCTATAGATAGTTTTGTGCCTGGTGACTTGGGCTTGTTCACGCCCCTTTGCTTTTAACTAGACAGATGGGAAAACACCCCCTTGCGGTCAGAGGGAGAACGTTGGTGGTGTGATTGCGCAAAATGTTTGCTGCACTGTTTGTGCAGTTGCAGGATGGGATGGCAAGCTGGACGAAAAGTACCCGAGGCAAGGCACGCAACCCAAGCCACCATGTTAAGTATCACTGGTTAACGGCGTATACTTGCGGTTTCCCTGCTCTTTCAACCTCCGTATCCATTCCTGAGCTTGAAAATCGCACTCCACATTCCTGCTGTGCTATGCTCAGGATACAAGTTGACGTATTAGATGCATTGGTGATGCTACACAGGACACGGCACGGGCGTTTCCACCAAGTGGCTTTGAAAGTTCTTACGGATTCATGCTCGGCATCTGGAGCAAGGGCTATGATTGTAGTTCTCGATGCTTTTGGCGAATGTGCCGATTTAGTCTGTGCAGACCTCATTGGGAATATACAGAGATAATTTCAAACCTATCAGATTGTCAAGGCAACTCGAAGCATCTGGTCCCGCAGCTACCAGAGGAGAAAGACACCCGATTTAACCTTAAGGGGCTTTCTAAATAAATATGAAAATTAACTGCCTACCGCGCCTACTCACAGCTATCCCTTGCGTTTGATGCTTAAAGGGAAAGCACCGATTTTAAAAGATTAAAAGGGAGTCAGGTCAACCTTGATAGAGCTTTCTAGAAGCGGCAACGATGCAGACAAGAAACTACTTCATGAAGGTAGATCGAATCGAATGGTTCGAAAAGGCCCAAGCAGTAATATAACGGCAAGTCCGAATGCATACACTGATAGAGATTCACAGTGCCATAAGTACAGATGTAACCTTAGCGGCTATTTAGGGCTTTGACCTCGAGGCTGAACATAACTCTACGTTACATCTAACAACTTAGTGCGACCTGTCTCTTTTTGCCTATTACAGGATCTTCTATTCTTCTCATTAAACAGCACGCGAGGTTCTCCTTTGGGCCTTAAACTTACAAAATGCTGGCGTATTGTAGCAATATTGTTGTCGTTCCTTCACGACTGACAAGGAATACGTTAATCTAGCTGAGCTCGGCATGAACTACCCGAATGTCTTTAAAAGCGACATAAGCCTTCCATTCGTTGCTAATAGGGAGGTGGCTATTCTGTTCATGCGGACGTCTTCTTGAATTATCCAGGCAAAAGTCGGGCAGCTTATTTTCGTGACGCTGCAGTAGTCCTTCTAGCTCTCAGAGTTTGTGATTCAAGATTAAATCTTCGGGTTACTCAAAATGGTTCACGATCTGCCGATGGACTGCCGACGTTCTGATAGTACAGCTCACAGACCTGGCGATAGCTTGGACTCGTTATTCTTCTCGAGCTGACGTTAGACAATGCGCCGAAGACATCATGCATGTTCGGACACCGCTGCCATGGGCTGCTGAAGATGATTGCACCTGCATTATTAAGCTGCTGCCAAATAATAGCGCTGAAGTAAAATGGAGAAGTTAAGATGATTGCTTGACATCTCTTGCTCTGGGCCACTGGGAATGGCTGTGTACTAGTAGCTTCTACTTCGAGGCTGCTACTGGACAATGGCGCCAGGGTTAAACTCGAGGAATGACCGGGTCAGCAAGACAAGGCTCTGAAGGCAGTAGTAAGCAACTGCTCGAGAACCGCGGCAAAATTCATGTGATGTATAGCCATGACCAAACACCATTTCGGTTGACCACTGCTCCGGTCGCTATCCGATCGATTGGCCGCTCGGGATCGCTGAGGGGGGTCGATTTGCAAGACTTCTTCGGCATTGGAGAACTGTTTTTCGCAAAACAGTCAGCCATGGTAAACTGGATACCATGCGGCTGAGAAGATGCCCAGGGGGGGAAGGCGAAGGATTCTTGACAGTAGGTGGTCCTGCAGGAGTGAAGATGACCCGCGTGACGAAAATCACTCGATTGCGTTAAAGGCCATCCTTCCCAGCAGATAACGACACATGCTGACACATAAAAGTGCAGCCACCTCCGCAATTTCTCCCAGCATACTGATCCTGCTGTAACCTGACTAGCTGATGGTCCTCTCCCCTCCGGGGCTTACGCTGACAGGACAGGGCAATATGCCTCCACCCACCTCAGCTTTTGTGCGTACCAATCACACAAGGATTCTCGAGCCGTCATGACAAGCTACTTATAGTTAGTTATTCCGCGTTGCGCGGCGTGTATATACCCGTCCGCCTTGGTAAAGGAGGCGCCGTTTCTTACCTGTTTACCGCACATCCAGCACCCAATCATCAGGTATAAAGTGACATGAAGACGGCCCATATTCCTGTTTCCGCTTGATAGTGGGCCTAGTTTCCGAACTTTATGTTTGAAACTTCTATTTGTTCATGGGTGGTGTAGGAACGGACCGAGTGGCACGCTGCGCTGACAGACATGTAAAAGCAAGGCCGATCCGGAACTCGGGGCCGGGCTATAAAAAAACAATGACGTCCCGGGTTGTCTAAGACCGGGAGAGAGTTTTATTTAATGCTCTTATGCTTCCTTTTTGGATGTCTTATCTTAAAATGCTGTCTGTGGCTATCTTTCTCCTCAGCGCGAGCCTCGCGACTGCAGACGCCCAATGTGACTGCTACCTCAGCGACGGTCCGTCTCCGACATACTTCAAATCCCGCTCCCTATCGGACTTCCGGGCTCTTTCGCAATACGCCTCATCTCCGCCACCTGTAATAACCTCTGTGGACGGGAACGTCGATGCCGGCACCACGAGCCCTTTCTTCAACTGGGGCACACCTCTTCGCGAGTTCTGGGCTCCCCAGAAGTACAAGAATGGCAACAGCTCCTTTCCCATGGTCAAAACACTCAATAATCTGTACATCGAGAAGAATGTTGAGGCCGACGGACCAGCAACATACCTCCGAATGAGAAGCACTCGTCTTCCAGGCTTTCAGACCGCTTCAGAATTGCAGTCCAATGAGCGCCTCGACCACGCTTCTATACGGATGTACTCCCGTGCGGTTGGATCGTCCGGCGCCTGCAGCTCCGTATTCACGTACCTGCACTCTGATGACCCGGCGCTGGTCCAGGAGTCAGATATAGAGATGCTTACCAAGGATGACCATAATTTGATCCACTACACCAATCAGCCTGGTGTGCTGAATGGGGAGACCGTGCCGGGGGCGTCTCATGAGGTGCACTTGCCGGGCGGGAAGGCGTGGTCCAGCTGGACGACACATAGATTGGACTGGACGCTGGGGAAGACGACGTTCTTTGCGGACGGAAAGGAGGTTCTACGCAGCGACTTTCAGGTCCCCAAGGATAAGAGCTTTGTGTTGTTGAACATGTGGAGTGATGGCGGGGTTTGGAGCGGCTTGATGGACGAGGGTGGTGAAGCGTATTTGGATGTGCAGTGGGTGGAGGTCCTGCATGGTGTGGTGCTGAAGGAGAGCTGTGGGAAGGTTTGTAAGGTGGAGGGTGAGCCCGGCACTGTGGTTGGTATGTGAGACGTGATGGTGTTGGATAACTGTACGAAGTTTTGTACAAAGGGTGATTAAGCCGGCAAAGGCTGGGATGTGTATGGGTTGTGGGGATATCAACCATTTGACCTGGGTTTATACATGAAAGAACTGAGGTGTGTATGATATGGGCATGTACAATTTACCTATTAGAGATTAGACATGACATGTATGTAACATAGCTATATGGAATCGCCACTGCTGCAATGTGCCACGCACCAGCTCGGATGAACCCAGGCCATCACCAAGTGTGTGGCCCGAAAGTCCCATTCTCCGGCACCGTCTTCAAAATAGCCGAGGAGGTGGCATCCAGGGTCTCAAACACAGCGACATTTCCCCACCACTGCGGGAGCGTCACATTGGGAAACGTAATGGCAAAAAAGATGACAATGGTGCTCAGAATAAGCCCGGCATCCAGAGCCGCCGCAGTGGTGTAGTTATACGTCTGCCACCAACCCCGCCATGTCTCCCTGATCCATTTGTTAAAGACGAGACCCACGATCCCCCAGGACGAGAAGCTCAACGGCGTGGCGGGCGGTAGCCAGGCCATGGCGCCCAGCATGATTGGCGCCTGAAAGTGCCTGAAGAACTTGACGTTGAGGACCCTGGCGAGGACGTACAGCAGCACGGGAAAAGCCGCGCCGACGAGCCAGAACCAATTGAAGCGTGCGTACATGCCTCCCGTGCCAAACATGCGGCGGGGCCCAATGACTCCCCACACGATGCTGGAGGAGAAGAATGCGCGGCCGTTGGGGCAGCTGAAGTGGTTCTTTTGGAGGTTCGTGCAGACGTCTGGGACGGCGCCGAGGGTCCAGTTCATGACGGAAATTTGGACAAACACGGCCCAGATGGTGGGTATGACCTGGCACCAGAATGTGATTTTGGGGGGAACCTTCATGTAATGGGCGAGTTTCAGGTCGCCGCTATATGTCTGCGCCTGGCCGAGCGTGATTGTGCTGAAGACCTTGAAGAGCATGACGCCAATGGGGCGGCCGGGAATCATGAAGCCCGCGAGGAACGGCGAGATGACGTTCAGGCTGAGCAGGATGTTGGAGACGGCGAGAATCATGGTCGTTGGGATGATGAAAAGGACTGCAATGATGAGAGACACAAAAAACGCCCACCAGGGCAGCTGCGAGTCGTACGCTTCGACAGTGGCTAGACCGAACGCAATGGCAACCAGGAAGAGAGCCGCGTACCACCAATCTGGGGCGTCGGCGTATCTCTTCATCATGGTCATGTGGATGTCGGGTTGCTGGTTGCGGGCCGCGCGGAAACGGTACCATATCTCTTTACCGTGGTGTAAACCGATGTGGACGACTGCCGCCGTCAGCGCTGCAAACGAGAGACCATAGTTGAGAGCAAAGGCTGGCGCGAGGAAGAGCGGCGAGTAGTCCTTGTATTTCCGCTCGTCGAACGTGTAGCCCGGGCCGAGGATCCTGCTGACATTGTAGTAGTTTTGTGTGTTGTCGTATGTCTGGGCTGTCACCATGGGCAGGTAGTCGGCGAAGAGGGTGCCCGAGTAGACTATGCCGATGGTCGGGATAAGCACGAATATAAACAGTCCAACCAAGGTGTTGACGTGGGAGTGCGTGGGGGCGAGCAGCGGATCTCCTAGATACGCCGTCACGTAGGTCCAGTCGAAGGTCAGGGGGATGAGCGACAGTCCGGTCGTGCCCCCGAAGAGCTGGTTGACGACTACGTTCTTGGGGCGAATCCACGTCGCAAAGGCAAAGACCGACAGCCCCGGCCACAGGACGCCTGGAATCCAGTAGTACCAGAACATGGAGATGGCGACAATGGCGAACCAGCGATATCGGCTGATGAGCCAGCCGTTGGAGTGGATGCCGTCACTCTTGCTCTTGTTGTGAAGAGCGTAGAACAGCGAGGTGCTGGCAAACTGGTTGGGCCACATCATGGCGGCCGGCCAGACGAGGAAGCGGCGGAAAAGACCGGCCAGCGAGATACCGATGAGCTGGGAACTCAGGGTAAAGAGCAGTGAAAACCCCCATCCTAGGTTCAGATTATAGAATGGCTTTCCCTGAAGGGCTAGTAAGGCATCTGTGCTGTACGCATATCCAAGAGACACATTGGACATGAGGGTAATGACAACATGTTCCTTGATGGTGAAAGGCCCTGTGTTGAATGTCCATAGCATGCCGAACGTGTGGAAGACCTTTGTTGGCACCGCCTTGGCCCAAAAACAGCCGATGGGATAAACAAGCAGCTGGACAACAATGGCGGGAAAATTGATAGCAGGACTCCTGCTGATGGTGAGTGCCTTTGCCTCATCTGGCAGTCATAGGGTGATAGGAAGGGGGAAGCATGACAAACCTCATGCTCAGGAACATATTCAAACCGCTGCCAACCGTCACAAAGACCATGCCCAGTATCCAGGCTCTGACTGTATTTGCAACTTCGTCATTGTCCGTGTTCCTGACCGCAGCTCGTACTTCTTCATATGGAGAGTCCTCGATCAGAAGCTGGCCGGCGTGAACAGCCTCTTCAGCATCGCCATGGCGTATGGCGTGGTCTACGGAATCAAGTTCCGTTTGAGGTAAATTGGGATCCCGTTGATGGATTTTCTTGAAGCTTTCCAGGTCCGCTCTCGCCGCCGCGACATCATCAGTGGCGGCTGGCTTTTCATTGGAACTTGTCTGCTCTGTCGAGATTGTGTCGGGTGCCCTAACTCTAGACAATTTAGTAAAGTTCTTCATTTTTCTTAAGCTCTAGAATCTGGAGCATAGTCGAGTGTAGCGATTTTCGCAAAACTGCACAGCACTAGGTTAGACTGGGAAGCAAAGAACCACTACGGATGGTCGATAGTGATTGCCCATAGGCGACAACTGCTGATTGTTTGAACGGGGGGAATAGCCAGGAACGTCATTGTCAGAAACCTGGTAACTGATGGTAACAGCACTACTAAGTTGGTCATGATTCCTGGTTGCGTCAGCATATGCATCTGGGTTCATTTGTTTGGGCTCGTATTATAACGAGGGATTCTTATCTCCGCAAATGTGTGCTATCAATGACTCGAGCGAACTTTTGTTTCCATGGTACCAAAAAGATAGCAACACGCAGCCATGCGTGTAACATGAGATTGGTGGATGTGTCGGGCGGGTCGGTAATTGCTTCCGACGGATCAGCTTCGATCGACACCCTTTCAACTGGGGATCATCGTCTTGTTTGTTGAACGTCTTGCTTGAACATGCGTGACCAGGACTTGCAGCACTTGACTGCTCGGTCGTGCTTCTCGCGCAAACTAGCCGTACACACCCTTTTTGTGCTCTATTGTGCAGCCAACTAATATGATTTATCACAGCCTGAGCGTGAGACCAGAACTTGTCCCGAGACCGAGCTTCGTCCGGCCCGTCGAAACTCTAAACCCGAACCTCCAGAATCCCACACTCCGCACTCGACACTCCACTAACTAGCCGCTCAATAGACCAGCTTGTGTGGGGGCCCGTCGTTGCCGTGGGGTTGCCATCAAAAGTCCCTATGAATGGTGGTTCGATGTTCGATGAACTTATCCGGAGTTGAATGGGCCACCTACCGGTGGATGTCTGATTATCTTTGCCGATGTTGTTTAACAACGTGGCGGAGGCTACATACAAATAAAATTGGGTCCCGAACCATGCCCTATCATCACCTAAACAGCCGTCGCGAGAGCCAGCAGCATTGACGGCTACGCTCGTCGCTGGTCAAATCTCGCCCGTCTGGGCAGCGTCATACAACCGCCACTTAGTTGCGGTGTCAAGAACGTCCGTCTCTGCGGGCATCTAATCTAGGTCGGCCAGGAATTGGATTGTCGAACCAAAAGAGTGTGAGCGCTGTGGAGACCATCCCGGGCTGCGCGTACTCATCATGGCGAGGGGCGATAAAATGATGTATATACTGCGATTGTAGTCGCATATTACCTCTGCACAATTCAACGCACGTGAATGAGCATGGTAACATCTTGTCATGTACCTCTGCCAACTTGACTTGTAACTGATGTGACTTGGCTGAGTTTTATTCTAGGATTGATGGCCACGCATATCGCCATGCGGGAAATAACGACTCATTAGCATCCATCCCGGCGAACCTTCATTGACCGGTACAGAAAGTGGCAAATCGCAGAGTAAGCAAGTCCTGCTCACATTCAGTGACTGCTTCCAAGAACGGATCTCGGCCAAGTCAAACCGCACACTAACCTGGTTCAAACCCATCGCCAGTTCCACCCATATCGCTAATTTCGACAATGGCTCGCCGGTCAGGGCAATTGTAGCTGCGGCTTGTCTTGTTGTCGCAATCAACCCCTACAATGTTAAAGAATAGTGTAACCAAAGGAAGTGTTTTGCGCTTACTAAGACCATTTTAATTTACTGTGATAATTCACCACCCACGTAACTAATTTTGGGTGCTGATGGATCACCTTCGTCATGTAACAGCATCAACGTAAACTACTCATCGTTCTCCAGGCGCTGTCACAAACACACATCGGGACAAACTTTGTATGCCGTCGTCTGGCCTATTAGAGAGTGAAGCTCTGTGACGGATTCGGTGTCTATAAGTGGCGGATGATCATGGCTTTACGGCAGGGGGAGGGCACAACGTATCAGCCGCGGCGATAGAAGGAGCAACAACAAAATCATCTTCTTGTCTCAGAATTTCGAGAGCCGTCTGGTGCATGCTATATTTCAAAGCCTCAGCACCGATCGTTACTCTAATTTGTCTCTTTGAAGTCTCGAGGCGCATCCCAAACACTTCCACATGACCCCGCGCGCGCCATCGGCTATCAGGCAAATACAAATGGCTATCTTGTCTGCGACTGCTGTCACTCCTAGTCTCCTGCTCGAGATTCTCTCTCGCGCTTCATCGATGTACATGGTAAAACTCCACACTCTCCTGTTCAACATCCCTACACTCCACCTCCACTGATACTTGGTGAAATGCCACAGGTGGCTGTGCGGTCCGGGTGTGAAGGCACATTTACCTCCAGCCATCTATTTTGTTCCTCGTATCGGCATCGCGGCAAGATCGACCGCATCCGGTCTCTACATGTCTTTCCCACGAAGCACTAAGATGACGTAATCTAGGAATCTTGACCGGGGTTTGTGAAGAGTGTTGGGCAGAAAGTTCTGCCCAAATACTCACGTACTTGATACTTAGATGAGTACGTTAGCAAATACTGATCTCAAATACCTGGCACACAACCAAATTGACTGATCTGAATGCGCCCTGTCAGCCGCCGTTCTCGAACACTATGGCATCTCATTGGCGCATCACCTGGCACGACACTGGGGATGCGAACGACCAAGGATCAAGATTGCATAGACATTAATGTGCAGTATGGCTCGCCCAGACTAGCTTCTGCGATATGGTCCCCAAGGTGTCTGCACTGTGCTCCCGGCATGCAACAAAGTATACACACTATCTCTTAAATGCTCGTACAGCTGAAAGCATTCGTTGAAGAAATTGCCCAAGAACCTGAGACTTCGATTTAATGATGCCAGCGTGTTTCTAGACGGGCAGATACATAGAGTACATCAGTGACAACATTGCTTGGGCATCTAGGTGCCCAAATATTTTGGTTACACCGCAGCTGTCCACTCAACGACCAAAAGATATGGTTAGGTACTGGGCTTAAAGGTGGCACGCTTCGCCTGTGGGTTCTTGGCTGCCTCCCATGTAACCCACCATGTATAGTTTGGAAGATCGAAAGATAAAGAATAGAGGAGTTGCTCATGTCTGACTTGATGTAGATATGTCTACAGTCATTGCCCTAGTCGCATGAAGCCAACGCAAGTCAGGTTGGCGAATTAATGCTCGATGGAATGTGTGTTACTCTTCTATTGAACGTCTTGTCAGCACCTTATGTTTTAAATTTTTTTTTTGGTCGTCCCTCATGGACTTATCTGATGATGATAAAAACATATTTAATGCCGGCTGTACCCTGCCGGAGAACATTGGGTAACAATACCGGGTTACAGTAATTTGCGGACGTGCGTTGGCGCGGCCTGTGAGTCAAACCTTGGCGTCAGTAGAGCTGTAGGATGAACAGTGCCGCTGCACAATGATCGATAACAATGAACAATAAGGTCAAATTCCGAATCGATAAGAGTTTGCGTGCAGTACAAATGGAGAGAAGTCCCCCAATTGCGACCATGACTTTTATCACTTCCGGCTACATCCAATCCCACGGTTAGCACCTTATCACAACAAAAGTCTATATGTACGAGAAATACAGTAAGTAGCCCCATGCAGATCAATCGCCGAGACAAGCACTCTGTGTCCGCCACCACATAGCTTTCTTTTGTGGAGAACCCTTCTGTGAAATACAGTGGTCGAATATTGCTTACATTGAGAATTTACCGTGTCACAATTCTTGGCTGTCGGAGAAACAGTAGCACTTGAAAACCCAATTGAACTAGGAGGCATCGTGACTCTCCACTCCGTATTCTGGCATGACAAGTCGTCGGAAGGAAGCACGGACATCAACTTTGCTAAACAATGCTGGCGACAACCTTCTCCATATAAGTCTCCGCAGCAGTGAAGATGCCATTGTGCTTAACAGCCGAAGCACGAATGTCGATTGGGGTGGAGAGGAAAGAGAGACGCTGCGAGGCACCTGTGTCGCCCCAGACTTCAATATTACAGTGTGTGACCAGGGCGATAGACATGAGATACTCTTCAGCTATCGGACGATTCACTATTATGACAAAAGGCTCGGCGGTATCATTCCCAGTCTTTCTTACGAGCCTGTCGACGATCCGCTATGATTCTCGGTTACTTTGGTTGTCGCAACATTCAACTCTACGGAACTTGCGGTGTTAGCTAACCAACATGTCCGCCCCGACCGCCTGGTATCAAATGGATCATCGGAAGAAGCACGAGTTCTATTATCATTGCAGTGGTGGTGAGGCCACATTATCGCTCTCGTACCGCGACTTCAACATGCTGTCACGGTGTCTCCTCCCTACTCGAAACCTGCTCGTTGAAGGTTTCCGAACTTAGTTGCAGAACGAGTGAGGGTTTTATTTCTGTATCGTCGTTCAGCATGGGAGGCAAGAGCAGCTGAAAACGGTCAATAGCATCAGCAACGGTACAACATGCATCGGTAAAATAAAAAACTGGCTATCTACAAGTTAACATTCGGTTCAGTATTGGTGGTATTTAATGCTCTTGGTGTGGATCGTGCGTAGACGCCTACATGGCTATGCTGTGAAATGGCACAATTATATCGCAGACAAAAAAGGGCTGCCTTAGATATTTGTCGCTGAGGTCTCCTGGAAAGGTCCGTTATCCTGAGCCACATGCCTAAGAGTCGACACCAAACCGAGATCCACGTCTGAGAGTTCTCTCCACTGTGCCATCGCTGATAACAAGTTCGGTCTTCTCCAAAGTGTGAGACGAGGATCTCCAGGGGGACCCGCGGGGACAGAACCTCGCTGGGAAGTATGCCTACTGCTCTTACAGCACATTGTCTGTCGATGGATCCTGATTCACGCTGTGGACATTGCTTGGGCGAATTGCGTATGCGGGCATACTGCTGCAATCTGACGATGTAAGCAGTAGTTTGGCCATCTCTGTATCTGCACATGTGTATGATAAATTATGCTCAGGCGTACGCTAAAAATACAATGTGAGCGAAATTATGCAGATGAGCATCTTGAGCGTCCTAAAAGGTTGGGATAGTTTTGGCAGGAGTCTGACAGCCCAAGACCGACAATGGCTGGAGACGACACCCCCTAGCGACTCCGTATGGGTACGCGAATTGATCGACCCGCGGGGCAAACTCAACCACCAAGCTGCCTCCCGTGATCTGACAATTCACGCTATGTGTGATAGCGTCCTGCAAAAGGTCTTTGTACAGTGTTTAGAAGAAGACATCATTGTAAAAGGGTTTGGCAAGGTCGAGCATGATAGGATGGAATCCTGCAACCTCGTAGTCTACGTATAGGAGTGTTCGATTGCCCTGGTGTTGGGACTTGGGCTCAATCATAACATTACCCCCGTGGGCGTCTCCCATACCAAAAGCCAGTAGAGGAGATGTGATCTGGAGAGAGCTTGGGGACATAATATTGGGCGCCACGTCGAATGACTGACGCAGTGAAGGGTAGCTTTCGCCATTGATAATCCACGGCATTGACAAGATCTTATCCAGGGGGATGAGTTCACCAGTCAGATGGATAGCTGTTCCATAGAAGTCTAGGTGCCTTGCATCACCCACTAGTCGGGAATGGAAAAATCGGTGTACTTTTGGGCTAGATATCTCCATTGCTCTGCCGTTCTGTAGGGAATTGCGATACGCACGGAGCATATCTTCGGCTTTCACTAATTCGACGTGAAGCAGCGTCTCGGCGGAATTCCGCTCCTTGTAACCGGCGCTGATGTATGATAGTCGTAGATCAGATTCTGTAGTACCCTGGAAGAACGGGTGAAGCAAGATCCCCACATGACTAGGTAGGTACGGATAGATGCCTGGCCTATAACTAGACAGTGCTGCAACCGGATCATCCTGAGAATACAAAAGTGGCTATGGCACTACTTCTTGTTCTTGAGAGATCTTGTCCTTTATTGCGATACGCTCTCTTGACCAAGCTCAACCAGTTCAAGACTTGAAGCGTTACCACGCGAAAGCCGTCACAGATATATGACCACGAGTCCCAAACCACCATCCAGCCCAGCCCAAATGCCTTTCACTATTTCGCTTAACGGGCCGGACAACATCGGCAACACATCCCATATTCAGGGCAGACTCCCCCCGGTACTTGGAATCGACAGTAACGAATGCCGGTTCCGAAACCAATGTGATTGTGTTTGATGGCGGTGTGACCATGTTCGCGGCCGTTGCTGTTGCCATGATCGCCTTCAACGGAGGCGACGATGACTTAGATGCGACTCAATTGCTTCTCAACACGATCATCGAAAAGCATCGCCTTGTCATGCCATACGAGAACTTCGCCATCCTCTTAAAATATAATGCCCAAGACATAGGAGATTGCGTGAGGCTTGCAATGAGCGGGGAGGAGGATCCGCACGACGGCAGGTACACGCATTATCAGCGCCTCCTGCAAACCGAGCTGCTCAACCAGGAAGCGCGAAGTGTCTATCAGCATATTATTCAGGTGTCTGAAGCTGACAGCCGCGGTAAGGTGCAAAATATAATTCGCAAGGCAATATTTTAGGAAATCAAGGATCCACTCTTTCAACCGATGTTGCATCCGGTCCAGGCCATATACGGATTTTCCGGACTTTCTGAGGCATGCAAGAGCAGGCTGGCCGAAGATTTTTGCCACACCTTAGGAACCCGACGTGCATTTTCGGCTTAGATTGTATATTTCAACGACCTAGTCGGCCGGAGGCTTGGCAAAAGTATTTATACTCTTCCTGATATGGAGCAAGCGATTTACCTTCTCCACGAACTTGAGAGCTTTGTAAGAGCACACTACTGGCTGCATGTGATTACCATCGAAAGTTTGCATAGGGCTACAGTCACCAAATTGCTTAAGTCATGGCTTGGGGAGAAATTTCAGGTGGTGTACATCGATGTGGATTACAGCAAACGCCTCAGAAGGTCCCTCGTGACGCAGGATCAGCTAAAAAGCAATGACCAGTTGAAGAAGGAGAGAGGTGTAGAGACAATCGCGGCCGAGGCCGATCTTGTTTTAGATAATAACGGCACCGTTGCACAATACAATCGTTGAAGTCCCTCCTTAGCTTTACGGGCAGCAACGGCGTTATGGCTTACGGAACCTAGGAAGTCGACAGCGTTAATACCTTTCTAGGTTGCATAAGTCCTTTAAAATCATATCTAAAATTGATCACTGCATTTGCCCAAATACCGAAAACATATCCTCAACAGCTGATAGAGGAATTAACAAGTTCGATAGCCTTATTGACTAGTTCGCGATCATCCTTGAACGTCAACTTCTCCAGAGCTTTGTCATAGCTGTAGAATTCAACCTCAAACTTGTCCTTCTCGTGTTGGCCGACGGGCTCTCCTTCATTAACAGCAGCCACAAACCACCAAATCAGTTTAAGGCCGCCCTCTTCAACATTTCGCGTCTGCACTAGAATTGGCTCGCATATACCCTTGTAGAAGCGTGCCTCATCAGGCAGATGCTCGGTCTCGATCGTGGGGCAGACGCGGGAGACCAAATTGACAGGCAACAGTCGGCAAGGAATACCAGTCTCTTCAGTAGTTTCGCGAGTAGCGGTCGTTCGACGGGACTCACCGAGGTTGCGACGTCCCTTCGGAAGGATGTACTCGTCACGCTGGAGCAAGTGTAGAATGCAGACTTCTTGGGTAGAGAGCCGGAAAAGAACAGTGCCCGCGCTTTCGACGAAGTTTTCGGCTGCGTACATCCGTGTCTCAAATCGCGAAGTAGCCATGATCACGACGTGGTGGCTAGCTATCGTATGAATTTTCGAGGCGAAGGATTAGCGGCATTGTGAGATGGTACAGTTCTCCGTACGGAGTACATACGTGCTAGAAAGAAAGTTTGGGGAGGTGCCTCGAGTGAAATGGAAATTAAAATTGCAACTTTGTCATCGGGTGAACTTCGGCTCTACTCTCATGGGTCTCACCCTTTCTACCTGGACAGAATAGGCGCCGACATTGGATCAGAAAAGAAATGGATGTCGTGCTGTTTTCGCCATGGTCATGCAAATGCTCTTCTAGGCGTTGCCACTAATTCCATCGTGGAATCAAGTCATCAGGCACGATCCTCTTACTGGATGTATGCAAAATACATATCAAAATCGCCGAGTTAGGTTCATTACCCAGGACGCGTTTCTCGAGAGAGATCCTTCTGCTGACGGCTACACATATGAGCATTAGATGTAATCCTGAGGTACCAAAAATAATTCCTAAAGATAAGCTAGCAAAGTTACAGCTTAACCCAGAAATTATGAGGTCCAAAAAACAGGTTAGACTAATAGCACAAGGTCGAAGGTAAGAATATAGATTTATTAGGTTTACACCTAAGTAATTTGTCGACCCAAAGGCACACCTAACACTCACGTATGCGGGAGTTTGACACACAACCAGCAACGCTCCGTACACTTCGTGAAGAGCTCTCGTAGAGACCTTCTGTAATTCGTAGTGACCTTTCTCTTGCCAAGATCAAATGGTCTGACAGCTCACTCGTCGGTTGTCGAGTTGCTGACCGCTTCAAATAAACATATTAAATAGGGATATAATGCACTCAACACACTTGATAAGACTTCGGGCAAAAACTTCGTGAATTCTTGACTGCTCCCGCCTTGTTGTTTTAGGTCCTAATCGCGCTACTTATAGCTATGATATTTCTTCTGACCAAATTGGTCAAGCCCATGACTCACTTGCCTTCAACCCTGTCACTCTAGAGGATCTATTCCGCCGATACAGTATATAGTATTAAGCTTTAAAAGTAATAATGTATTCTATATAAAATTAAGCTTATAGTAACTAGTAAAGATAGTTTATATTTATTTACTTATATGCTCAGGCGTACACTAAAAATACAACGTGAGTGAAATTATGCAGATGAGCATCTTGAGTGTCCTAAAATATTAGGATAGTTTTGGCAGGAGTCTGACAGCCCAAGACCGACAATGGCTGGCGACGACATTCCCCAGCGACTCCGTATGGGGTACCCGAATGCGCTGTCGCCGCTCAAGGGGCGCGCCCTTCTAGTGCTCGGAATACCCGCACCGAGCATATTTCGCCAAATGCTCTTGCTGACGGCACGTGATTTAACCTGCTACAGCGAACTGAAATAGCGGTGTTGAGTTGCAGAAACGAACCAGCCGTCGTGCCAGACGACCGGTTGAGGACGTGCGGTTGCACCTCCTATCAAGCCCTGTGAAGCACCGTCTCCGCATACGTCTCCATATACGCCACTGCGAACGTACAAGCCACAGCAATGACGCGCTATGCGCCAATGGCGAAGTAAAGCAGGACACACATAGTTACGCTTTACTCGCCTCGATGCTTAGTGTAATAGCCGTTTTGGTTACGCGTTTGCAACGTCGGAAGCATGCCAACCGATATCCACCAGAAGTTGGATAGCTCTCTGCGCGAGATTCGATTGTTATCCCCTGCCTCGTCGCTGGAAGTCGGAACTGCCTGGAAGCTGAAGACGTTCGCCCTCGACGCCTCTCCGCCATTCACGGCGCTATCATATCTATGGGGAATTGCCGCAGAGACAGTCGACGTCAAAGTCGATTGTCAACTTGTTCGGGTCAACTCAAGTCTTGCATGCGCACTCAAGCACATAGCATGTCATTGGCGGCAACAATTCTTATCCCGAGAAGTAGCAGATTTTTACCTTTGGACAGATGCCATATGCATTAACCAGAGCGACGTCAAGGAGCGGGAAGAGCAAGTGAAGTTGATGGGCCACGTTTACTCGATAGCGGAAATTGTGATGGGATCCCTTGGCCCATTGAATGAGGCGACAGAGGCGTCCATTGATACTCTTCGTCTTGTGCACAGCGAGGTTGAGAATCTCGATGATGATGGCACCATCGAGGCGAACTTGAACTGGATGCAAAAGTACTCTGTACTAACCGAGGCCGACGCTGGATTACCTGACGATCAGTTTGACGCGAACAAGTCCTGGAGGCTTCTTCGGGACTTTTTATATATGCAATACTGGCGTCGCGCATGGGTCCTCCAAGAACTAGTTTTGGCCAAAAGGCTCCTCTTCTTTGCAGAAGCAAAAGCACTACATCCTGATGCTTTGTTTACCACCCTTCAGTGGTTCAAAACCATGAAACAAATTGCAAAAGACCAAGATGCTATACGTCCGCAGTGGCTCATCCCGTCTGTATGGAATTTCCTCACATACGATAACTTGTTAGGATGGAAGGCCGTTCTACGTATTGAATGGGCAAGAACTCAAGACCGTGAAAGTCGCCCCTACAGGCTTCTCCTCTCGTGTGCGGGAAAGGATCTTCGAGCTACAGACCCGAGAGACCTCATATATGGTACCATGGGTTTGACTAAAATGGGGTTCGAGCCTGATTACTCTCCTGGTTCGTCATTGGGCGACCTATACGCCAGATTCATGACATGGTGGTTCGATCAAGTGACTGCTTTGCAGGCCGAGGACCCAAACTGGACTCTAAATCACCTTGATTTGCTGGGGGAGGCTGGGATTGGACAAGTCGATGATGACGATGAAAATAGGGAGCTCGCCTGTAGCCTCCCGTCGTGGACGCCAAATTTCCCCCTCCATGCCAAGATCTATACTCCACAAATTATGATATCTACGAAAACTGCAGATGCAAGGATATTCCCAGACGACGCACCACTCCCACAAGTCGAAAACCTGAGCCTCTTCCTCCCGACGATCATTCTAGACAAGATAGTCAAGGTTGACAAGGTAAAGACTATCAAGGAAAGTCACGGCCTGCTGGGTTTTGTGGTGTCGCATTTATCACGGCACCCATTGTATCCCAACGGAGATCCCGCTCTGCAAAGTATTTTTCGTACTCTAATGAAAGATATCTTGATCAGCGCTGATCCTGAGGATCAACATGTCATGATACAATTTTTTGGGTTTCTCCGTGCTATGATTCATGGCCCTGAGACGGGCGTCATAGATCTGAAACCAGAGGAAGCACTGGAGAGCCTGGGCTTGTCTACCGCGTCCAAAAGTCGGTTTGCAGAGTCGGTTCGCAAAGCCTACCTCCCCAGCATGAGCACAGAAACATTGACATGGACAGAGAAGTGGCTCTCGCCGCTCCTTCAACCAGCCTGGGATGGCGAGTGGTCGAGCCCATATGTACTGGATCTGTGCCTACGCACCGCCCTAGAGATCCGAGAACTCAACTACACTGCCATTGCCGAAACTTCAAAGGGCTACCTGAGCATTGTTCCCATTGGGACAAAGGTGGCTGATCAAATCTGTTTGATGAACAGGAGCGACAGTGCTTCCGTAATCAGAGAAAAGAGCGAGCACTGGGAGCATGTGGGGCGGTGTTACAGCTTCGGATTATCGGAACATCGAAGTGAGGAGTTCAATAATGGTATGCCAAGGTACAGAATCCTGCAGATTCAATAGAAATATGAATGCTTGAATGAAAACGAGTCATGAGTAGGTAAACATCAACGCGGAGTACATCAGGGTCTTCTATGCGCTGGGGTCTTAGCTATTTGGAGGAGAGGGGCAGTGGTGGGGCAGAGCGTTTGGGGCACCTACGACATGAGGGGCTCGCGGGGCACTTGAACTCTCTCTGACGCAGTTTGGGTCGAAATTCGCTGTTGACATTTGCATGCTCGCTGCCTGCCCAACACGCTCTACACACTTTGCTGCCGACTTGAAACCACATCCAACCCTCATCTTCAGCAATCGCAAATGTCTTCAGCAGACTCCAAAATCCTATCAACGGGGCCTTTGGTGCGACAAGTCCCCCCTTCCAAACCAGCCAGCTCAGAACCAATGCAATAGCTCCCAGCTTACCAGCGAGACAGCCTGACAGCGAAGCCCGATGGATCAAGCTCACAAAGTAAACAAGACTAATCTAGCATTATATATCTCGCACAGCGCAGCTAAAATATGCAGGATCAACTACCAAGACCCAAATGGCGCACACCGCACTTGGGAGTCCGCCGAGCGCCGCACTCGACCCAAGGACGCTGAAATCGACGGCGTCGGCATGGTTGCCATACTCGATAAACCCACAGGCAAAGAAATAATCCTCCAGAAACAATACCGGCCGCCGATTGGCATGGTCACGATCGAAGTACCCGCGGGTCTCATCGATGCGGGAGAATCCGCAGAACAGGCCGCCATACGGGAGCTGCGCGAGGAAACAGGCTACGTTGGTGTCGTTACCGAAACGACCCCAATCATGTACAATGACCCGGGATTCTGCAACACGAACCTCCGCATGGTGCACATGGCTGTCGATATGAGCCTGCCAGAGAATAAGAATCCTAAACCGCAACTAGAAGATGGCGAGTTTATTGAGGTTTTTACCGTAAAGTTGGCGGACCTGTGGGAGGAGTGCAAGAGGTTGGAGAAGGAGGGGTGTGCAATTGACGCGAGAGTTGGCACGTTTGCAGAAGGTATTCTTCTAGCGAGGAGGCTCAATCTATAGATATGGTGAGCCGATTTACAGAGTTACTAGACGATGCTAGATGGACGACTTGATGAATTAAACGCAGAACACATCATTGTGCTGGGACTTCTCTGAATCCAGGAACACCTGACGCATTTACAGCAACTTTTCCCTCTTCAATCCTTCCCAGAGTGCCACTGCTGCCAAGCATTTTGAATCCCTCGCCCCCTCTCTCCACAGGTCCTTCATGGCAACCAAAGTCAAAGTAATCTTCTCTCCCTTCGACCTTAATCCAGTTAGCTTCCCCTCCCAGCTCTTCAGCTGCGATCTCGGAATCCTCTTCTCGTAGCTATAGATTGTGATATGCTCATCGCACCCCCCCGCACTTGGGAACATAGCCGCTGGAAGCTCCTCTTCTGACCGCTTCGCAGCCCTGTCCGCCAGCTCGCTCAAACACACCAATTCATCCTCTTTAATTACAAGGCCCAGCTCCTCCTCGATTTCCTTAGCGGCAGCACCTTTGAAACTGCCCTCATTATCGACCATTCCGGCAGGCAGCTCTACAAATCCCAAATAGCCCGCGGGAATCCGAGGCTGAACGGTCAACACAACATACCTCTCGTCTGAGCCGGGTGGCGCATCATCCGGGATGAGCATGACCAGCATGGCGACACTGGGGCCGCGAAGCAATGCTATAGCCGGTAGAGATTCGCCGGCGGAGTTGGACACCGCGGCGGCAATTTTGACGAAGCCTAAGCCTTGACTGCCGAAGCGATCGAACGATTGGACTTTGATGGAGCGGAGCGAGTACGGGCTAGAGTGGAAGGGATGAGTGGTCTTGCTTTGAAGGGAGAGTGATTTGCTGATATTTGCCATCCATTCCTAGAGACGAGTGTCAGTTGCACTGTCGTTGGATTGCTGGATGTATGTCTGCGTGCGTACCCTGAATGGCTTGAAGGACTTGAGCTCTTCAGGTGTGAGGCCATCAGGAAGCTCGACAGCGACATTCTCCATAGGTGGGGTTGCAGCCATGGTGCTTCTCTGCTGCAGAAATGGGTTGAAAAATGCTGTATGTGGATTTGAAAGTCTTTTCACGAAAGGTCTTGGTTTGAATGCAGCAATAACGCTTTGGGCCTTCCGCATGGTTGCACGCAGCTGTGACGTGCCCTATGATGCATAAAGGTGTACGGTTTACGCTAACTTCCGCAAACCAGGCGGAGAGGTAGTTAGTTAGCGCGCACTGCGGCGTTAATGGCGGCGCTAGTCATCCTGGTCACCTACTCGGGTTACTTGGGCATTGTTATAGCATCATCCTGCGCACCTTTCCTGTATAACTATTTCAGTACGGAGTAATTACTTTGTACCCAACCAAGATCATTTTAGATAAGTGACCCTATCAATTAGTTTGCCATGTAACTATGGTGCGGCTGGGACCGAGATTTACTGTCCGCCCTAGCTCTGCAACCTGTCTACGACGAGAAAGTACGTCGTACGTGGGAGATTTTACCTTGCTCTGAACAGCCGGCTGCCCAGTG
This sequence comes from Conoideocrella luteorostrata, assembly GCA_032433595.1. Lineage (NCBI taxonomy): Eukaryota > Fungi > Ascomycota > Sordariomycetes > Hypocreales > Clavicipitaceae > Conoideocrella > Conoideocrella luteorostrata. Next base: position 28,905 of record JASWJB010000069.1, read on the forward strand.
TGTGATGTTTTACAACTCCATCTACCGGTCATTATAATAAGTATAACAAGCTGACCTACTTTTTATTTAATGTAAAGTAATGCACCATATTTTATTAAAGTCAGAAAATCGCTGGTTAGTGCTTGCCCACTCCATTATCAGCAGGGCAAAGTGAGGTCCCCCGCGTTTTACAGATCTGCACTGTCCTCTCTCCCCACTATGTCCACTGTGAGATGTGTGGGTGGGGAATGTCCAGCTACCTAGGCGTAAGACGACCACCACCTGCAAACTTGAGTACTCAGTACGAGGACCCAATGCAGCAAGTCTGTCCATTATTATGGCAAGTGTATCCGCGTGGAGCGTTGGCGTACCATCGTTCTGGGCAAGTCTCTCCGGCGCCGGGGTGATTCTCTCCGGGCTATGCCATGTTGTGCATCGTGAGGATGCGGTGATGTATCACGCTGTAAGGCATCACGCTGTAAGGTTGGGCAATTGCCGTCTGACAGCTAAGGGTCTATGTTTTTGGCTATGGTATGTGTCATTCATTACCCTCAATAGCCTATCTAGGCACGTAAAGACTTCTCGACCTTAAATGGATGGCACTCCTCGCACGAATGTTCCTCGTACAAAGGTTGCATTCGCGCTCTCAGCTCCCCAGTTCTTCCATTCAAATCCAATTTCTTTTTGAACTCAGCAGTTCTCGATAATTCCTACAATGGCACCAGAGAAGCTCAAGATTGCTGCGGCCGGCCTTGGCCGCATGGGCAAGCGCCATGCCATCAATTTCCTCAATCGAACTCCACGAGCTGAGCTCGTTGCCGCGTTTACTCCTGACCCGAAGGAGATGGCCTGGGCTAAGGTCAACCTCGAGCCGCATGGTGTTGTCCTCTACGATAACTATCAAATGATGATTGAGCAGACCGGCCTGCAGGCTGTAGTGATCGGCACTGCTACGTCAGTGCATGCGGAAGAAGCCATCCAGGCTATGCAGAAGGACTTGCATGTCTTGTGCGAGAAACCGCTGTCCACTGATATTAAGATTGTGGGTGAACTGATAGCCCATAGTTCCATGTTTAATGTTTATCTGCTAACATGTGTTCCTACAGTGTCGTCAAGTAGTCGCGGAGGCAAAGAAGCGACCGCACCTAAAGGTTATGTGCGGCTTCTCGCGGCGATTTGACCAATCTTACCGCGACGCTCATGAAAAGATGGAACAGGGGGCGATTGGCCGTCCTACCATCATCCGCAGCCAGACCTGCGATAAGCATGACCCCTCAGGATTCTTTGTGGAGTATGCCGCCTGGTCTGGTGGCGTGTTCGTCGACATGTCAGTGCATGATATTGACCTGACGCTCTGGTTCTTCGGCGACGATGTTGTCCCAAAGAGCGTATCCGCACATGGTGTTCGAGCCGTGCAGCCGGACCTCCAAAAGTACAACGACTACGACAATGCTGTTGGCATTATTGAGTTTTGGGGCGGTAAGATTGCATACTACTACTGCTCGCGAATGATGGCCCATGGGCAAGAAGATACCACTGAGATCATTGGCACCGAGGGGAAGTTGACTGTCAATGGCAATCCTCAATCGAACTTAGTAAACCTTTACCACGCAGGCGGCATTACTCGTGAGGTGCCCGCGCACTATTATGGACGCTTTGAAATGGCCTTTGTGCAAGAATCGAACGAGTTTGCTGAGGCTTGTCTGGACAATAAGACTCTTCCGCTGAAGTTAACAAATGCGGTCAAGGCTGTTGAGATCGGCGCTGCATTGCAGGAGGCGTTGGTGAGCGGGAGACAAATCCGATTTGACGAGATCGGACGTCGGATCGAGGAGCCAAAGCTGTAAATAAAATTGAGTAGGTATAACGATGGCGTGGTTCTTTTTATTGACAAACACTGTGCTCTATGGCTGAAGTCTACTCCTGGGAGTAGTGATCGTGGGACCACTGTTCTTGCAGTGTCGCACATAGTATCGACGTGTTCCACCCGGTCTTGTCCTGTACCTGCTCTAAGAAGTTCAAAACCATTTCATGGTCATCTTTATCCAGAAAGAAGCAGCCCCCTTGGTGCTTGAATTAGCCTTTGTTAATGTATTCTATACAGACAGCTACTTACAGATTGACAGCGAGTGTCGAGCCGTGAACAGTGCATTCTCTGCCCTCGCATGGGAGTTGGCCAGCGCGATGACTCGAAGTAGATGGTTTCGTACGCATTGCTGCAAAAAAGTCAGACCTATTATTTCGCGCTTCGCGGTACTAGATCTTATACCTCACGTTGCTTCCCTTCTCTAATACTGGACATCACGGTTGATGCCACAAGCGGTGTGGATACGGCAATCACAATTTTGGCGATGTGATAGTATTGCAGCCCGACAGCTAAATCACGATTAACTTCCAGTTTACCGTCAAGAGAGGCGAGAAACGAACCGTGAAACGGAGACAGAAGCCACATTTCCGGTAGTAACCTTCCCTCAGCTCTGCTCCGTTTGGCTTCACTTATTGGATTAAAGGACGGCGACTTCGATTCAAACCAGCCGTCGACTTCGGAAGTGATGCCTTCTAAACCGTTTCCAGAGTGGCAGGGCGTCGTGGAAGAGAAAGCTATGCTTAGAGTCTTTGCCAGCAGAAATACCATTCTGCTTGCGTATGCAGCATCGTCAGACCTTTTGAAGACATCCGACCGCAGATAATTGCCTAGATCTGACCTGAGAGGTCGTTGCCTGACTAGTGAGATGTAAATGTCTTGTCGCAGACACAGCCAGGCCGCGGCCTCGCCTAGGCTCCCTCTGAAGTCGAGGATTGACATTGAATTTACAATTCTTGAGGTGCCGTTCAGGTGAAACTCCTTGTCGTCGGCTGCACAAGTTAGCCTCCATTTGCAGACGAACTACGGCTGATGAATTACCGTCCATCTCCTCGTACTGTCGCAGAACAGCAATGGCAGTAAGGGTTTCCTCATCGACAGGACCGTTTTTCTCGTCAACCGCTTCAATCAACAAGCCCAAGCATTTGTCATAGTATTTCAAGGCTTCTGTGGTCGCATCCTGCGTATTTCGGTTGAGGTGTCGCGACGAGAACGCAAAAATGGCATATCGCAAAATGGGATTGTACAAGCTGCGTCGAGGAACCTCCAGCTCAAAGTGTCGCTGCACGTCGGTAATATCTGCCTGTGCACTGTTAGCTCGCCTCAGGTGTCACGGAGCAACCCCACCCTACCCATAAAGCCATATTCTCGACATAATTTCGGAGAAGAACCGCCTCTCTGGCGGTGAATGGCAACGTGGACTGCGTTGTGGTCAAGCCATGGTGAGATACATTGGGCGTTGGTAGAATCAGGGTATTTGAGGCACCGATAGAGCCGTGATGTGTACGCGCATTAGTTTGCGCATTCATGGTGGTGCTTTCATCTTCAAGAGGGAATGAGTCTTGTGATCTACATCGCAAGATTAGCGACTTTGTGGTAGTAGGCTGCTGCAATATTATATATACTTGCTCACCTGTTTCCTATCTCGCAGTTATTTCTGTAGATCTGTGAGGTTTGTGCAGTTTCATCACAAAACTCCACTACCGCCGTCGGTCAGACCAGCGCATGACTGAACAAGGAGCATGGTTCTGTACGTACAATCTCTTGCGAGTTTTACCCAAACTTGATTCTCTGGAAATGTAAACGATTCATCGGCAGGGTCTATTCCATGTCGGAACCGTACCTGCAGAGTTCGAACGCATTTAATTCCCACCTTTTCGCATGATGAACAGGACGACAATTTCTCATCACCTAACTCGGTCATCAAGGGGCCATCTTCTGGTAGCCGCTCTACTCACATTTGACTCGACGAACTGCCATTCCATTTCATTAGTAGTGGTGAAATTTCGAGAGGCGGGATAATTTACCTCGACAAGCGTCACTGTGGAGAGTCAATTGGCGGGGCGTTGGAAACGGAATTTGGAGACGTCAGTACATACCATCCGACCGCAACGCGGGTTGCCCTTTCCAACGTCCCAACTGGCATGCCTGCTATCCCTTCCCATGAAGGACTGAAGCAGATCTGGCAATTCAATTGCGCTGAGACGCATATCGAGACAGCCGAGCGAATACCAAGGTATGGCTGTCGGGATGAATAAAACGAGAGACATGCGCGCGAAGCTTTACCGCACGTAGCACGTGCGACGCCTGGCGATTGCCTTAGTTAGTGCAATGATCCACCACGTTTGAGGGCCCGTGACATCCGGATTGAATCAAGACATAACCATTGCACAACTCTATTACTTCTACGCCATATCGCATTCTATGCTCGTTTGACTCAATGAACTTTGGTCGCCGGCGAAACCTGACCTTGCCTATGAAATACACTTTCCATCGTAGTTGAGTCCTCCCCACTAAGTACGGCAAGGACGTACTCTAATAGCCAAGGAACAGAACGTCCGCCATGAATAAGAACGTGCATTCTAATAGCTCCGGAGAGAAATATAGAGATAACTGACTTTAATGTTTTGACGTAATGAGTTCTATGTCCAATATAAGTAGGAAATACCATTAATGTCTTGATGTAGGACAGGGCTGTAGGGAAAAGATGTTACTGAATGGGAAGAAACTGCAAAGAAATGAATCTCAACCGAGAAACTGGGTAATAGCAGTGGATTTGGCACATAGTATTGGTTGGGATTTTGTGTACTTGGTTCCAGCACGGTCTTGTCAATTCTACGCTCATAATCGTGCCCGGGAAACTCATCCAACTGTCAACTTGAATATCCATTGCGCCATAGCGCAAAAGTGTGAGCTAACTAAATGTTTTTTCAGTAAGATGTAATGATGTCTTATATCCAATACCAACAAAGTTCTCAGACTAACGTTTCAGCAGTCGCCCATCAAAGAGTACCGTGCTATTGCATGATAAAAACAACGAACCAACCCAGTCACACTGACCACGAATTTTCAATTACGGATGCAGAGGTGTATTTCAATGCCGGAATGGTCCAAGGCTAGAGCGTGCCTTCTAGCGGGGCTACTTGTATTAAAATACCTTCATTTTGAAGCTTTAGAGTGAAAAGCTCATATTTTTGGGGTCGCTAATCACTGATGGTGTGCCTTTCAAACGAATTTCCAGTTCATATGCTGCTAATAATGATAATACTGTTGCATTTACTAAATACTGAAACTAATGTGTGATAAATGAGATTTTGACAAGACAAATACAAAACTGCAATCTCAACGTGGTGAAACATACAAAGAATGATCACCAAGAGAAAACTCATCCCCCAAGAAACTAAAGGGAAACAGCATGTGATTATTACGATTCACAAATGAGACATCGTAAAAGTTAGACGCAAATTTTGTCGAAGGACCAAGTATTACCTATTTCAACAGTAAACCGTTCCGAACTTCGCAATTTTTGCCCAAAGATTGATCACAACGACGTCAACATAGCACCCCGTCATTGCCATGAACTTAGCGGCGTCCAAAAAAGCTACCACATGGCGAAGTATCCGAGATAATTATCCCTAGTAATAGGGGGTGCACTCGCTAGGGATCCGCTTACCCTATTTGTAGAATTCACATATTAGATCATACTTGAATTTAGCTTTTAAGGGAAAGGCAGTTCTTCAACTTACAACGGAGCAGCGGCGAGGGCAGCAATAAACCTTCTTGCATTGGGGGTAGTGCTTGAGGATGACGTCAATGTCAATGTCAATATTAAAAAGTCCAAAAAGACCAATGTCAACATCGACATCAAGAACAACGGAACTTTTGTCAGTAAAGACAATAGTTTTGCATTTGGGTTTGTTGCCTCTTTCCGAAATTGGATTGGCAAGGGCAGTAGTTGCCACAACAGCGAGGATAGCAGTAGAGTACTTCATTGCTGTGGTTAACAGTAAAGAATATGTGTAAGTGGATTTGAATAGGTGATGTGATGGCTTCTTGGAGATTGTTATGAAGAGCGATGATGATCAAAGTAATTTTACGAAGCCAAAAAGCCCCTTTTTATACCTGAGAAGAGAATGCATCTCGTCCTGAAAAGAACGCCACTAATTCGCTATTTTGCCTCTCATTACGTTAGATCATACACGAAGTGAGACACCGTTTCTTAGGTTTGCAATAGTCTGGCGCTATTAACTTGTTGCGGTTTACGATGTAGTTACAACTAATCATTGCCATGGTGTTAAGCTAAGATGGCCCGGGTCTGAATGAGATCAGAGCTTCCTCCTCTCCACATCTCATTATTGCTTCAGCTTGGCTTTGAGCTACTCAATGGGTTAAAGCTCGTTCGCCAGCCCAGCCAGCGTTTACATGTGGCCCTAGCCGCTTAAAGAGTACGAACTGGCTGAGTAGAGGGCGCCTGGAACTATTGTGGCTTCTTGGGGACTACTTCCAACGGGCCGAAGCTGCCATCAGAATGACACAGTTCCCGCAGATGCAACGATTGAACAATCTTCGCGCAGTGTGGCCAACAAGATATGTTTCGTATGTGGCTGGCCCGAAAATCCGCGCTCCACACGCACCACCAAATTTGGTGTTTGCGTTTCGGAGCTTTTTGACCGAGCAATTCTCGATCAATAGAACTTGGAGTTCAACAGCTTGGTGCTGGTTACTCTGGCCGATAGTCAATTGGCGCGATCTGTTGTAAGTATACACATTTCCATTAAATCATCAAGGCAATGGCCGCAACGTTCAAATGATAGCAGCGCATTGAGTAGCATCCCCGCTGTCTGAACATAATTTTGATCTCCCTGACCACAAAAATAGCCAACGGGTCGTTCTAGTGGGTGTTTGATAGTCCTCTTATTGGCCACTCATCATCATGAACATTTCGGTCGTTATGATTGCGGCCACGGTTCGGCCACGGCAACCCGCACACCTTGGCTGCCCCGATCCGACCAAATTAGGGAAAATGGTGGCAACCTGTAGTTTGCTCAAACTCATTAGTCCATATCTAGTCTTCTTTTGCCACCACCAAATTTTCCAGCTCATCAGCCACCAGGAAGAATAAAAAAACAACCCCTCTTCAGTCCTCAAAGTGGTAGAGCGCCTGGTTCGCCGCGACCGTCCCGGATCGCCACAACCCGGAACCCAAATTTCCCAGAGCACGTCAATACTTTTTTTGGACTAGTTATCCTAAATTTTTTTAAAGCTCTGTAATCTGTACCATTGAAGCGGAGACGTGGGTCATGATGTGGGCACGAGCATCGCCCGGCTATGCTTATTATGAACGCGGGCTCTAGGGCACGGACACTTCCCTCGAAATTGGCGACCGATACAGAATCCCCAACATCAACAGTCCATACTTGCTATCGATGACATGCATTAATTCCATGCCTCGCCCGGTACGTTGTTGGGCACCACTAGATGCTGCATCCTCAGCCGCAACTTCACACTTACCCCTCATCAACGTCCCAAATGAAAGAGCTCAAGCAAGCCACCAGCCAACCACACCAACTATGTGGAGCACTTGATTGGTCAATGCCTTTCTAGGTTTTAGCATCCAACGACACATCGAGACCGTTGTACGAGACACCACTCCCAAACTGGACCTAATCGTAGCCACAACTCACCGGCAAGTGTCTTGGCCGGCATTGAATGACATCCGCGCCTGTAGGAAAGATGGATGTGCTGGATGCCGGCTTGTCGACGCCCTCTTCTGGCAGAATTATTGCGCGAAAATTATTGAATAGTCGATGAAGTAAGACGCCCCATCTTGGCTAGAACAATAGCCTAAAGTGGCGTCGTAAGGCTGCTGTCAAACAATATGACAGGTGGACGTGTGGCCTCGTCTCAACTCATCCTGGAGACACTACGGATACGGCGGGTTGGGTCTTAAATAGGAAATTGATGTTCATTGCGCTTTGTCGATCATAAAGCTATTACAATAACCACCTAGCCTGAACCAATGGGTGCGTTGAGCCAAGTCTGATATTGTTAGAAGGATGCTATCTGCTGTTTCCTAGTTCTTATTCTAGTTCTTACGTCTTTGAGAACACCCAGCATCTTGTTAGGCACTAGGGCGGACTCAACCACTTTGGATCCGTGGGGCGGCACACTCGGTACTCACTATTGTCTGAACCATCCACAACGTTAAGAGGCTGTGGAGGTGATGGCGAAGCCCAGAGCGTGATGGGTGAAAGCCATGAGTTAGGTCGTTGCCTGCCCACGCGGAGAACTCCGTCTTAATTATCCAGGGCTAGTCCTTGGTATTGTTTATAATGTAATGGCCAGTAATTAACACGTCAATATGGGAGCCAGGAGAGAGCTATGGGACCGACACCACCCAACGGCATGTTCCGTATGCATAAAATAGTTTAATGCAGCTCGCCGAATGGATTTGCCACTGGCTTCGGGACAATATATTCCGTTGCTTTCCATGCACTCATGCTGAGGCACTACATCAGCCTCTGGAGCAAGTGGCGACAATGTTCTTACGTGCAGATGACGAGTTTGCAACTATTTTAGTCACGGGCAATATTGCCTTGACTGCATGATGATGTGACAATGTAGCAAACGAATAAAGTCATATGGTAGCACATTGGATGCTCGGAACAGTAGTATCCGATCCTGTTCGTATTGCATATTGGGCATTATTGACGTCGGCTATCATGTAACGCCCACGTATGAGCTGGATCAAGTACAATTAGGACACCAATGGGACGGATGCACCACAACACAGCTGAAGGAATCATTCGTTCGATCGCGGAGAAATAGTCCTTGAGGGTTAACGGTGACGGAGATCCTCCGCCGTGAGAGGATTAAATGTTACAAAACTTTCGCTAGAGCAGACGGTTGCTATAATGCTATTGACGGCGGTCAAATTGATTTTTGAGGTCGGTACTGCAATTGGCAACGTCGTTCTACTCCCCGTACTGTCATTACATTCCTTCTAACCTCTTGGAACCATTTAGTATGCATGACGTAATAATTAATATATGTTTGATCCAATATCTCTTGCGGCTATTGGAATCATAGGTGGACACTACTGTTGAGCTATGACTGAGGACATACTACATTCATGGAAGATGACATGTAGCCTAGAAGGAAAGATGTCCCCCTTCAATCCCATCTACTCTTTTTATCACCGCTTTTACTAGTTAGTGAAGGAAAGTAGTTCCAAGTTAAACAAAAAAAAAGGCTTCATAATTGATCTTCGTCATGAAACTAAGTGTTAAAAAAAACATAATTATGAATTCGCAGCCACATGTACTGTTTCGGAGTCCTCAGAGAGCAGGGGGAGTTTATTTTCTTTGCATCATGAGGTGCCCGCTTCTTATCGAAGGACAGAAATTTCTTCTCACATTGACTTGTACCGGTCCCTTGTACCAACGAGCACACTACAGATTCCGGAGTAGATGTAGTGCCTCCAAAAGCCGGCAGATGTCAGTATCGGGCCCCGTATTTTTCACTGCAGAAGAAGACGAGGACGAGCCCTGGGAGGGTACAGTCTATACGCCCGAGAGTGACGCTTCCTCTCCCGCAGCCTTCGACTCAGCTGACTCGGACACTTCTGACTATTTCCCCCCTACGCGAATGAAAGACTGAGTGGCAAGATTCCGTATTGCACATTTCGCACGCGACTCGACCCCTCGACATTCCCTCCCCTCTTGATCGCCCTCTGCAAGGCTACGGCCCAAATGCCTGCAATTGACGTGCCCACCGTGATATTTAGCCAACCCGACATGGATATAGAATACAGGGGGCGTGGAGAGACGGAAAGTGGTACTGTCGCAAAAGTCGGGGTAAATGGTCACGCCGAGCAGACTGGTTCCCCACGATGGATTTGAAAAATGTTGTGCGACTTTGACTCTAGTTGAAAGCTTCCAGCGAACTGCAAAACGGCTCTACGCGGAATGAGTGGAAATGGCTCTATCTCCGTCATCAAGGGAAGCGAGAAATTTCTGATATGAGGAGCTATGAGCTATGGACTATACGACATATACTGACTTTTTCAATCTAGCATTTTGCCAAGAATTTTCTGTCTACCCACATTCTATAGAGGGTTGTCCACGAATTCTTGGTAGTGTCTACAACTTCCCTGAGCTTCACAATCTTCTTACTGCGCAAATCTCGTCCGGGATGGTAGGCATCTTCCTTCTCATCTGTTCCCTTTAACACATCTTCAATCTTTGGCATCCAAGTGTCAAGAAAACTGGTCAGCTGGCCCATGGCTTGCTCAGTGCGTGTCTTAACAAATCGCAGCCAGGCGTCTTTGAGACTGTTTTTGCTGTAACTGGGGTCATTACTGGCGACGACGTTTTCACCCCTTTTCAGGTTATCTCCCACACGTTTAACCTGATCGCCAAGAATTTTGGTGATGTCGCCGTTTCGAATATACTGGTAGGTTGATATGACAATCTTCATGTTTCGGATGGCTGTGTCGACCGTGGCTTCGGCCGCCTCGAGCTGTTGCATTTTGTTGTCGGCCTTGGGCTTATTGCTCTTAAATATGCTCTCAATGATAACATTCATCTCTAACGAATGTGTTGCATACGTTATTCTGAAACAGTTGGAATGCGAAAGATAATGCATTAACCTCTACTCTTTCATATCGGGTGTTGCCTCTACGTTCCGATCCAGCATCTTGCGTCCGTAGTGTGAGCCGCAATTGCTCAAGACGGATCAATATTTAGAAAAAATAATCAGGTGATGACCATTCATGAGTATGGGATTACAGTTAATCAACATGTGTAAATCCCGTCCTTACGAAGTGCGAGATAGTTGTGGTGGCTTCAGATTAGAGGATCGTTCTGAGGCTGGCGCTTACAATAGAAGACGTTAGCTTTTACGTTTCGGCCCAGGGTTGTATTGTATTTGCCGTGTGGTATCAGACGATGAGCAACTGCGTCGTGGCTCTCGATATCACGGGCCGGCGAATATGTATGAGAATCTTGGTACGCCAATCCGGGATTGGCAGGGTCATTTTCGGTCTCCGTAGTCACGATAAGCTAGTAGTAAAGGCAGAAAGTAGCAGTTGGGCCGAGTGGTTTCACACAGAAAGGCATTCGCAAGACTCACGTCCTGAACGAGGGCATTCGCTCAGCTGTTAACAAGTAGCTGAGCTCTTTCCAAATTCTAGGCATAAAAGGAATGAATTCCCTGTGGATTTGGAAGGCATAAGATATTATTAATTTCATCCCTTTATGCCATTTCCCATTGCATACAATTGCTCAATGACTCTGGCTTCACTTAACGTATATTCTTTAGGGGCGCGGCCGTTTTCTATTCAAGAAAAAGGATAAGTCCTAGACGCAATCCTTCGAGTTTAAGCTGTGTAGTGCAGTTAGGATCCGGACAAGCTTTTCAATGAGAAAGGGCCTGCTTTTTCCCTCAAAGTTCTTCCGCATTGCTAGCACCACTGCTTCCATCACACGATCAGTATCACACAGATATATGCCACTGTCACCCTTCTCTGTAGTAATAGACGGCATTCCCATTTCCAGTTGGATAAACCGTTGGATATCAGTGTTCACTGGTGCATCGAGAACAGCTTGCACTTCCTTCGATTCACTAGGCGGACTTTTTTTGGTAAACAGCCCGTACACCCAAAGTACTAGGCCCGCTTGGTATAGAATCATTGCCAAATGGCCTTGTAAACATTGTTGCTTTAATAATCTTGCAAATCGAAGTACTTGTCCAGCATGCCACACAGCATTTCTGGCGGATTCCTCACCCGCCCAAGTTTTAATAAGTGGGTAAACTGCCCGAGATTGCTGAGGGCCTTCGATGCCAGCAAAGATCTGAATGTCTTCGATTGGGGCGTGAAGATGCAAACAGGTGCAGTCCAGTGACATCGCAATGTCCGGTGAGATTTTGGGCTCCACGCTGAGTCGAAAATGCTGGAGAATTTGAAGCAGCTCATCTAACCTAGACGCCAAGAGCAGCTTGTTCCATCTCTTCGGAGTGCATTTCTTCACAGAGTTCAATTGATTGAGCTCCCAGGCCAAGCGCCAAATACATGATAGTAGTACTTGGCTGGTTTGAAGCAAATCTCGTTTGTCTTCTATTGTATTGAGCAAACCCGTATCATCAATGTAGTCGGCGAGTATGGTGGTCTTCAGTTGCCCACCCAATGACAAATAAATTTCTTTCCACTCATGAGAGGTAGCTGCGAACCAAAGAGCTGATGATGCGCGCATTGGCAGTTGTATTTCCGCATAGGAGGCCACGGGATTGACTAGGAAACACATGGATGTATTGCTGTCATGTTGCAGAACTTGCAGACACAGCCGGCGAAAGGATTCCTGCTCGACCCACCTACGCCATGCACTATCGAGTGCTTCACTTTCCAATTCTTTTGTGACTAACAGAGTTGGATAAGTTACGTTCTTGAACTTGCCACCTCGTCTAAGCATCGTTATTAGCATTTGTAGATAACTTTCCGCTATCTCAACTTTTCGGCCTAGTCCACTCCATAATCCAACTTTGAGAAGCATGAAAAAACACTGGCTCAATTCGAGATCCCTCACACGGATGTTGCTTTCTTCCCACTATGATTTGTTTGCGTTAGCTTCACGGCTGTGCTTAATCTATTAGGCGTTTCAGTTATACATCTTCTTACCAGCTTTGGGAGAGCTGCTCTGGCGGATTCTTGGAGTGCAAATCCAAGCTTGACGAGAGTCGGATCCTGAGTCATGACAGCACCGAGAGCAATAATAGTAGTTACTAGCTCTGGTCTTTTTTTATTAGGATCGAAGGTGGGGATATGAATGTAATTCTTTGTCTCGGATTGAAACGAATATAAGCAGACATCAAGAAGAGAATCCAGCAAGTCTACAGAGGGGAATGATGCCGTGGCCTTGGGGATTCCGCCTGTGCTACAGTTATTCACGACAATGGTCATTATTTTGTCGCGCCCGGAAGTCGTCAATTTGGGTGTGTTCCGCGAATCCATTGATATCCTTGACTCAGGTGAATGATAGCTAGACGTTGTGGGGATGGACAGGTTTTCCTCTTCCGCAGCCCTGTGATCTTCTGCGGTGGGTTGAAATGACCACTGTGAGCCTACAAAAGCATTTATGCCAACTTGTGGATTTGAGTCTACTGAATCTTCTCTGCCGTATTTGGATGACGTCGCCGGTAAGCTGAAATTCTCGGCATGGAGTGGAACATTCGTATTGCATGAATTTAGAAACTCAAGATCCATATCGTCAAGCTCCATGCTGGTATTAAAGTCAAAATCGTAGGAATCAAATGGCGGTACGAACTCTGTTGACAAGCCGGTGAATTCAACGACTGGTGAGAAGGTATCTAAGTGGGCACTGGAGCAGCCTACTTCGTAACGAAAACATGTTAGCTGCTCGACCGTATCTATGCACTGCATGTAAGTCAGCTCACCGTCAACGGGAAAAACAACGTTCGGTCTTGCTGCGTCTCCCCCTGTGTTTGGTTCCACACTTTGTGTCTGATCGAAGACGTCAAGGAGGGATAAATTTGCATCGTTCTGTTGATTTCCGGGGCTGTCCAAGAGGTCTCCAGACGGGGATATAGTAGTTGGAGGTGTCAAAGTATCATTGGGTATTGAGGAGGTGGGATCATCCCAATTGCAGGTTATTTCCTTGGACAAGCATCTCTGACAAGGCTTGGTCTCACTGCAACGTAAATGGTTTGCTGCGCAAGCACGACACGCTTGGGATACCCTGCTGGGAAGATTGTCCTTGACGAGAGCAGAATCAGCACTGTGGTTCCGGTCTTTGGCCTCATGGCCAGCTATATGCCGTTTTAACAGGTCTCTAAGCTAGGAAAACGGTTGTCAGGCAGGTACTCGTACGAGGCTGGGAGTCTAAGCACTTGCGTTCTTGTGAAACCTTTGGAGCAAATGTGACAAACATGTGACTTCGCTTGTAGATCTAAAGAAGTCTTTTATTCAGCATTGACCGTCATAATAGCTAGACGAAAACAGGAGCCTTTGAGATGTTGCGTTAAATTCGTAAAGAAGCAAACATACGTGTGCGTATATGACGCGTAAGAAAATCCGCTCGTCTGTATTGCCGGTTGCACATTGCACATTGGTACAGACCGCCGGCCGTTGTATTGGCTGAAGACATGATGGCACGAGCTGTAACAACATTGATTAAGGTATTGGTGTTCCTGGCTGGGAAATATTAATTACTTCCTGGCAAAACTGTGATGCTCAGATGGCGTTATTATGAAGATGGCAGGAGTCGAGCATCAAATGAGGAGTTGGAAGGACACGTAACTCCGAAATGCTCCCCCCAGCCCACAAATTGTCCCGGAAGAATCGGAATGTCGATTTTGATAACAAACCGGGGATCTGACTCGACGTCATGTGTCAATAGTGGCCCGCCCCCGCCCCGCAAGGCTCTTTCGCTGTGCCTATTTCCAAATTGACTATGATCTACGCGGGACGGCGCGGAACCAGATGCTGAACCTCAAGTGAAAATCGTAGTTGAACCCAACAAAGTCACTGGGTAGTTCTTTGCCTCGCATACCCCCTTGGCCGCACAGAAAATTTGCGTCACAGGCTACCGGTCGCAAACGGGAATACCGAAAGCGTCAAACAGTGCATCCTCGGGGTTGCTACTTTGGGACAACCTCCTCACTCACCTCGGGTCGCCTCCACCTCCACCTCGGGTGCCACCTCCACATCCCGATCCAACATCTGGCCTCCGTATGTACGGAGTGGTGTGAGCGACAATCGATCAAGATGGGACAATATCTAGAAACAATATCAGTCAATAGCCATTCGTGTTAGAGGATTTCTATCGAAACATCAGCCTGTGATTACCTACGTCTTTAGCATAGCCATCTACAGTTAATCGATATGTGTAAGTACCGTCTTGCTGCATTATCTGAAATCGTTCTAAGAGAGGTTGCTAGCAGCCAGACCGACTCCAGTTCACTTATTCTCCCACGGTTCCACCATGATGCTGGGGGAGGAGTCCGAGTCGGCCACGTATTGGAAGCAGGCCGGTGACGAGGCATTGGCCAACAACATAAAGGGAGTCATCATAATGGTAGGCAACAATCCGCTTGCTTCGCTCGTCATACATATTAATTCGAGTCACTAATCAAATTCCGTGGCAAGGGTGCACATTGGGATGCTTCAGATGACAGGATCGAAGTTGCCACAAACCCAGACCCAGCCAAAACAACCATTGCGTTCGTCCACCCATCAAAATATGTCGACTACAAACTCAACCCTGATCTGGAAACGGCTGAAATGTGCATTTCCATGTTATCTGGTGAAGGTTTCCAAGCCTCTGGTAACGCCAAGTTTGACTGGATTCACGATACCATTATTATCCTAATCCGAATGTTTCCCAATGGCTGCCCGCCTACCACTCTCATATCCATGAACGCACGTTATGATCCCCATTTCCACGTCAAAGTTGGCCAAACTCTTCGCCCATTGAGGAAACGGGGATATTTACTCATTGGCTCCGGCGGGGCAGTGCACAACCTTTATCGGAACCATTGGAAGCCTATGGTTTTGTACTCAGACAACTTCGCACAGGAACGCCCACCAGATCATTGGGCCTTGGAGTTCCGCCAGTCAGTGGAGGACGCCATCACTCAGAATCGTGGTCCGCAGCTTCGTCGCGCGCTGACTCGTCTTATGAAGCATCCATTGTATCGTGATGCACACGGGACTGACGATCATTTCATGGCGACTATGTTCGTTGCCGGAGCGGTTGGCGACGAAGAGGATGAGAACATTTCTGGAAAGTTAATGGCTGAAACTTGGGAATTAACAAACCTTTGCAATAGCCAATATACCTTTGGCGGTTGGCCTGACACAATGCTTAACGTGAAGACTCCGGAAAAAGCTCCTGTCGTTGTTGGGTAAGAGTGACTCCTAGATTCGGGAGGTAGAGCGCCTCTCAGAACAGTGCATAGAGTTTCTGAAGGAATCACATAGATTAGCAACTTGAATAGATCTGGATTTTTGTATAGCTTATTGTATCAGCACACGGATATGTTGCCGTACTTCATGATAATTTAGTCAACGGCTATAGTCTGTAGCAGTTTTTCGGCACAGTTCTTCAGCAATATATATAGCACATATATTGACAAAACATTTGCACAAAACATATTGATCATACAAGTATTGATTCCTCTTGAGATTTTATGGTAAGCAACAACAATAGGCTCATTGTCATATTTTCACATTAGTAACCTCCCCACCAACAACATAATAGCTACACAACTGTAATATTGAATATAGAGTTGACATTAGCATAACATCACATCATATATCTATATATGGGACTGCTGTTTAAGCTTTGCTCGCCTTCAGTGCTTCTCATTAGGAATAATTGGCAGCGTCACATAATTCTGGAATTGCGGCCCGAAGTGAATATAATTAGTTCCCTGAAGTTTCTCGATCGACCTAAAAATTAACACGATTAGCCGCCAAACTACAACAGACTGGATTGATGGGTCTTACTCACCGGTCATGAGGGTCATCATGAGAAAATATACCCGAACCTTCCGTATCGCCGGACGAAACTTCAAAGACAAGCCGACCTCCCGTCTCTATGACAACATTTGTAGGCCACACCTCCACATCCACTGCGTAAACCTCTCCAGGGATGACTGATAAAACATCCTTAGAGGTGTAATCTCTGTGGGGAAACCATTCGCGATGTTTTGGATGTTCCTTATTGACCTTCCTCAAAGAGACTCTCAGCCAGCCCTTGGTTATTGGTACCGGATCTCCTACAGTTCCCGTGTAAACGATCTCCTTTCCTTTAGGGGAGATGTGTCGCAAAGTTACGAAAAGATCTATTTCGCTAGGTGTGGGGCCAAACTTGTCCGCCGTGACGCTGACATTAAGATGGGCAACGATATGGCCCGTTACCTCCGTTTCTTGTTGAAACGGCTCGGTATCAAACTGGAGAACTTCAGGGTTGTTGATATTGCTAGGGGCTCTATACCCAAGTTTAGTTCTCTCCATAACAGAGACAGCGCTAGCATTTAATCCCAATGACGGAGTAAGGTAGAACCGGGTATACTGGGTTCTTGCAATTGGCCAGCTGCTCTCGCCCCGCCGTACGTACGCCTTTTCTGCCTCGGTATTATTATGGCCGATGTCTCCCTTGCGAAGCAGCAGGCTTACTGGAGGAATCTTGCCTTCCTGCGACCAACCAACTCTGTCGTCTCCTTTCAAAAATGCATCCAAGAAGCTACGCTGAACTTCAACTTCGTTTCTGTAATAAAACGGCAAATCATGCCTTCCGGTTATTAAACGGAGGTATTTGAACTTAGATCCGGCATGAGTGAAGCCTTCAATGTTTCCTCGTAGATGAAGGAGAATGCCGCCCCAGTTTCCCACAGAGAGCAGTGGAACTTGAATATCACTCATGTCATATTCTTTAGAAGAATAATAAGGATCATCTCGAAAGCGGTATGCTCGGTTGTCGACAGTTTGATCCTTCCTGTTGGCGGATAGTTCCTCCTCAGTGAGGTCACCCTCGATTGTATCGGGGCCCCAGTTGTTTGCTTCTCTGCCCGGTCGGCCGTACTGATTTGTAATTACCTGCCTGTTCCACCAAAAGTTGATGAATCCGTTGGATAATATACCCCCGTGGCGACACCGATCCCTGTAGTAATCTGACATGCCTTCCCAAGGAATCATGGCTGCAAGACCCTTCGGTTTGAGAGCAGCGACACGCCACTGGCTCCCGGCATAGTAGCTAATGCCAAGTAGACCAACCTTGCCGTTTGACCATGGCTGCTCTGCTGCCCATTCAATTACGTGGCTGAATACCGACGCGGTGTCGCTGGACATGGTATTCAGCATCCCGGGAGATTGGCCTAAACCTCTCTCATCAGCGCGGACCACTACATAGCCATGAGCAGTCCAGAACCCCGGATCTGGAGTCTCCCAAGCGGAGTGTCCCGACTTGTGCTCCTCATTGACTTCCGAGAAAGACTTTGGCTGAAAACTTTTGAGTGAGTTAGCGAAGTCGTGTAGATGCATGATAGGAATGCGTCCCCTACTCTTTGTAATGAATGTCTTTACCGTAAGGCCCGTATGTTACGATGACCGGAGCAGTAGCAGAACTTTTCGGTCTATACACGTTGCATCTTACGAGGCCTTGGCCTTGAGGCAGATGGACGATTACATCCTTCTCGTAGACATACGAAAAGGATGTTTCATCAGTAGAGTGTGTGTCGCAAATTTGGTTCGGCATCTTTGGGGTCCGTGGATCAGTGAGAAGATGGGTGGGTCGAGTGACATTATTTGTAAGCGGAAGTCCACGTTCTTTATATCTACCTCGGATTTAGCTGTGTCTGCTCATCAAATCATCATAAGAGTGAGAATTTTATTAAATCAATATTATAGTAAAAACCTCGGTAAGAACCTCATCGGGCACCTTCACCGTTATCTGCTCGGGTCGGGCGGCACCCTCCACATACCCGAAGAACGCCGGTGTTCCGGATGCATCATCCGGTTGCCCCACCTCGACCAAACTTTTATAGGTACGACGGTCAGCGCTCCGAGCTAGCTTAGACACTCGTGTATTAAAGAAAACATTCTTCGTTAGTTTACAGAGTAATACTTGTTTTCCCGCACACAGCCTTGACACAAAAGGATAGCCATGGCAGAGACTACGCACGAGCCATTAACCGTCTTGATCGTTGGCGCAGGTAATGATGGCTAATCTCTATTCTTCGGTCAAGACTAAATTTTCTTTATAGGAATCGCAGGCTTGACTGCAGCTCTTGGTCTTCGTCAGCAGGGTCACCATGTCACGGTACGTTACTTTAACAAATCGTCAAATTTGTGCCAATAGGTATTGAATTCCTCCGCCACAGCTCTTTGAGAAGTCAGAACTTGCGCAAGAAACTGGTGCAGCCATCCACATCACGCCAAATGCGCACGGGTTACTTCGACGTCTCGGAGTTTTTCCCGAGGATTTTGGTGCAATTCCAGTGAATGGAGTAAGACCTATTTGCCTCTTCGTTTTTTTCTTCGTTTCATCTGACTTATATATGAACAGCTGGTAAATTTCGATGACACGGGAAATCTACTGAGCAAGACCGACCTACGAGATACACTCAAAATTTGGCAGCATGTATGAATCCCCATGTCCATGGAGTGCACTATATACTAAAATAACAAAGCCCTGGCTTCTTTCTCATAGGGTAGAGCTTCATGAGGCACTAAAGAAGCATGCCACCGATCCCGACGGATCTGGACCACCTGCTGTGCTAGAAACATCTGCTCCTGTCTCCCATATCGATGCACAAATCGTAACCATTACACTTAAAGACGGCACGAGGAGAACTGGGGATTTGGTTTTGGGAGCTGACGGTGTGGGAGTAAGTACCGAACATTCATTAAGCCATGACTAATTGGGAAGAAGTGCCACGGCTAACTGAACGACAAGTCCCTTACGCGGAAAACAATCGTCGGTGAAAGCATTAAGCCGTTTAGTTCTGGAAAGAATGCATTTCGATTTTTAATCCCATGGGATGACATTGTCAAGAACAAAGTCACACGAGAGTTGGCCCAAGAAGGTCATATGTCGATGTGGATTGCTGACGATCGTCGGTTGGTAATGTATCCTTGTTCGAATAATACTATGATGAATTTCGTGGCAATACACCCTAGCGAATTATCTAGTGCGAAGCCGGGAGGTAAGTCATTGACTGGACTTAGCTGAGCTCATACCCGATAATGCTGATGACATGCGCAGGCTCAGGCTGGGGCGGGCATGCCAAGCAAGACGTTATGCTCAGCATCTTCAAGTGCTTCGGACCACAAGTTCAGGAGCTGCTTAGTCTAGCAGACAGTTCATCTATCAAGGTTTGGACCTTGTTAGATATGGACACAATGCCGACCTGGGTTCAAGATAAACTGGCCTTGCTAGGCGATGCTGCACATCCATTCCTGCCACGTAAGCTCTTCAGCCACTTTATTTAAATAGTCAGTACTGACGGCGCTGTTCAGATCAAGGTCAAGGAGGTGAGTTTAGCACGAATTTGTATTCCTAGAGGTTTGACTCTAATTCCGAGCGTTCCGAGCTTTAGGTGGTGTTGCAATAGAAGACGCAGCATCTTTGATCACTTTACTGCCCGCAGGGGTATCTAGAGATGATATTCCTGAGCGGCTGTTACTCTACGAGAAAATTCGCGCAAAAAGAGCCCATAACATCCAAGAGATTACGAGGCGGGCGGGATTGGATTTGACTGATGAGACCCGGTCGAAATTTGACAGTAAGGCAATCAGCGAGGACTCTCACTTCAACATGGAACTAAATGAAAGTAGTTTCGAAATTTTTTGACTATAACTTTGGTCACGATGAGTTTCATAACTCCGCGTATGAACTTAAAAAGTTCCTTCAGAAGCGCCATGGGCCTGCGTACCATCGACAGCCCATTGCGTTTGGTCCCCTACCAAGCCCTCGACAGGACCATTTAGGACGTTCTTTTGGCGATGTAAATGCCATGTTTACATGCTACACAATCCGCTTCAACACGTCTGCGACGTATCTCAAGACGCTATTTCCAAATCAGTCTTTCTCGTTCCAGTCTTCTGGAACAATTGCACAAGCGACTTGGTCGTGTTGTGAGTTGAGCAATCTGGCGTGGTTGGGCGGCAAGGGATACCGATACGTTGGCCTCTGGATTGAAGGTATCCAATATACTAAGAAGGATGGCTCCAAGCTTTATGGGTCGTATCTGCCTGTTCTATTTGAGAACAGCTGTGACCCCATCTTGACAGGGCGAGACGAATTAGGTATGCCTAAGCTGTTTTGCGATATTAATGTCAAGGAAGAGCTCTCCGCAACTACGGTGGCATGTTCACGAGATGGTACAGATTTTTTCAAGTTGACTCTGCAATCTTTGCAACAAGTTGATGGGGGCGAAGCAAACGGACGGATGCCATTCACTCAATCTCAGACCAGGAATGATCAGCAATTTGTGTACAGATGCGTGCCTGCAGTAGGTAAACCTGGCATTTTGGATGCCGAGTACACCGTCTCTTTAGGTAACGCGGCCCAGTCCACTTCTCGTGTGGTGGAGATGCAATGGCGAGGAGAGTGCAGCGAGAGTAACATCTGGGTTGAGGACAATCCAGAGAAGAGTTTTTCTACCCTGCATGGCGTCATCTCCGATTTATCTGAGGTTCCAGTTTATGATATTCTTGAGGTAAAGGTTGAGAAGGGCCACGGGGTTGATACTTTTAGTGGTGCACAAAGGGTAGAGTAGTCCTACGTATTTCAATTTATTGATTGACTTTGAACATGAAAACCGGCGAAAGTGTGTGAAGTCTAGTTTTTATCTTCTTGAGCTCCTCAAATGCTTGAGTGCGGTTTAGTCGTTTAGGAGACAGGTGCAGACTCTCACGGAACAGCGGGCATCTGCTTGCCGTTTACCAAGTTATGTTAGCAGGTTCTTGTTTGTCAAAAAGGTATCTCGTGGTACTGCTGTCAGGGCAGGCCTTCATCTAGATTATAGCAGGATTGCGCCTGAAATAGCCCGGGATAGCCTACTCTCAATTACTCAATAGATAAGACGACTTATAAAATCGCAGAAAAAGGCTACTTCAATATACAAAACACATCCAATAGGCTAAGAGGCCTGCGAAAAATCAACAAAACTACCTGCCTGCATTAATTTATGCATTCTAAAATAGTATGTAATATGAGTCAAGCAGTACAATATTACCTATCCTTGGTAGTGCTGCAAACTTTGTCGTCCTCCACTTTGTCACTGCAACACTTCTCGTCGGGATATTACAGAAATAACCTTTCACTTCAAGTATCAATCGGCATCTTAACTCTGCAGACCCGATCGGCCTCCACATCCCGACCCGTCTCATTAGGGTGTAGTTGTGCCCGTCAACCCCACACTCAAGGCATTGGTTGACCAGAAGATTGCGAGTGGCGGTCATAATTTCTCTTCGTCATGAATATGTAACGCATCCGGTTCGCTCAACTTACCCTCTCAACTGCCACACAGCCATTCGAATCTACTTGTTCAAAATCAACTGCTAAAGCTTCAGAAAAATGACAGACAGAGGCCTCCCAGAACCCAAACGCGTCATCACCAGCCACAATGCCATCGGCTAGGCCATCATCCATAAATCCGTCTCTCTTCAAGTTCCCTTCTACTACATCCAACAGCCTCAAGAGTCAGCAGCCTTTGCACATGGTTATGTAACACAGGGATTTCCCATAACGCTTGAAAACGAGAAAGATATATCGATTTACAAGGACTACCTCGGTTCTCCCCCAGGATTGACCGTCTCTGATGGAGGTGTCTTGCGTTATGTGGATTTTCCGCCAGGGCAGACAACACCGATGCATCGCACTGTAAGCTTAGATTATGGTGTGGTAATTGAGGGTCAGATTGAGCTTTTGCTGGATTCCGGAGAGACAGAAATGTTTAGTATGCATTCAGAGAGGAACGATGCATGCTTGGAGAAACGGAAGTGAGTCTACTTGGGCAAGGGTGCTGTTTTTGTTGCAGTCGGCGAAGCCGATTTCTATTTGTGGGCAGGAGCTGAAGGAGAATTATGGTGACTTGCCTGGCGTCAGGCCATCTACCTAAGTAATTAGATGAATAGCTGATCACAAACACGAAAGTTATCGATCTTTTTAAAGTCACATTCTGAAACAAAGGTATGTCCACTGTGATCGATCAATAAGCTAGGCTCTCAAAAAGGACAATCCAAGATTGTCTATTGACCTCATGCCTCCCCTCCAAGCGTATGCATAAAATAACGGCTATTAACTCTTCCACCAGTCATTCTCCAAACCGTAGCAACCGTCTTTTAACTATTAGCCTATTTTTCCCGGTATACTCAACGACATTTCACTTACAGAATTAGCCCATACACCCACAAACATGACATTGATGAGACTTCTCTCTGTTTCACTCAAATACACTCGCACCTCATTCAGGTCTCGTGTCCAATTCAGAGGTCGGTACTGTGGCACGCGTCGGTGCTGGACCGAATTGCTAGACCACCCTCGGGGTGGGCTATTTAACTGCTGAGGTAAATTGTTTACTGGAGTAGTTAATTGCTGGGGAGTTTCCGCTTGCGAGTGGTGGATTTCGTAGTCGCGGAGGATTGCTCGCTCGGCGAACGCGATTGTAGTGGATGAAGGCATTTGCGTTGTAGTCTCAGCAGTGTTTGTTTACAAACCGTGAATGAGGATGCGATAGCAAACTCATCCATTTTAAAAGCCACTAGCGCTATCTGATTAATCCTGTTTGAGCAACTCGAGCTTACTTCTGCAGAAAAACGTCTATATGCGCGGTAGTTGCGGAGTCGGGAAGTGGAGGACTAATGTCGGAAGTGGGCAAATCTACGTGAGCAGGGTCGGGAAGTGGAGGACGTATGGTCGCAAACAGACACTTCCCGATTAGTGTCTACAAAATACACACTCCAGAAAGTTTTAACAACGTCGTAGTTTACGCTTGTGTCAATCATCCTTTTTACACCATTCACTATGTCAGACCTCGCTACCGTTAGAAGCTCCGCCATCGACGGTCGTGTTCACTCTCCTATATTCCGCAAAGAGAGACTACAAAGACTGCACCAAGCTTTGTCAGAAAATACGTCTCAGATTCAACAAGCCATTTTACAAGACCATGAGTATCGTCCCATCGAGGTGAGAGTAGAGTTTTGGCTCGCGATGAGATGCATAGCCGATGCATACACAGGCTTGAATCCTAAGGAGGAATTCCGCCGCGAATACGCGCTTTCGAATTCTAGAAATGATGCCTCTGCGGTACAACCTGTTGGTATAATTATTATTGAGCCGGCTAGGCATTCTTTTCTATACTCTCTTGTCAGTGGAATTGTTTCTGCGATTGCGAATGGGAACTGCGTTGTTGTCCAGGTATGTTTTTGTTTTCCATCAAAATTAGTTCGCAATTAGCTAATTCTTATGCAGATGGAGAGAACTCTCCTTACATCACCAAAACTAATCTTGTCACTGACTCAAAAAGCCCTCGGAAATGACATCTTCGTGGTCACGCACAAAGCAGTAACCGACGACGCTCTCCGTCATCGCCACAAACGTCTCGTTCAAGATGTCCCAGATCGAGCGCGAGTCATCACCATAGTGGAACGCAACGCAGACATCCAAAATGCTGCAAATCTGCTCGTCAATTCCAGATTTGCCCTGCGAGGAAAGTCATTGTACGCACCTGATGTGGTACTTGTAAATGAGTGGATTAAGAAAGACTTTTTAAATGCTGTTGTTAAACAATTTGCTGTTTTAAGCACGAACAACACTGTATTTTCTGATGATGTCGGAAACAAACTACAACGTTCTTCTCGGGACATTACCCAGAATGAAGAGCTCAATATTGTAGCGTCCAACTCACAGGTTGCAATTCTGGACATTCATAACAGGTAAGACTCTTGTTGGCGTATTTAAGCTCAAGTGGCTAACTTTTCAGGCAATCACAGATTTTGAGACAAGGGTTTTCGGAGGCGTACCTCGCCATACATGCCGTTACCAGCATGGACGACGCCATTGATCTCGCTAACAGGTTTTTGAACCCATTGGAAACGCTCTTATTCTTACACTGATTGCTAATTGTTTTAAGTTTCGGTCGTCTTGGTGCTACATACATTTTTTCGGCTCTGCCTACTGCCAAATACGTGGCTCAGTTTGTCGACTCGCAAATGACTTTTGTTAACCATATCCCCACCAATCTTATATGTGCGTATTAACTTCTTTCATTCCTTCTCAATATACTCAAAACTAACAGTCTTAAGACGGACCCTTAATACCATCCAATATGGCTTTCAACCCGGGCTCAACATCCCCTTACGATAACACCTTCTTTACACTCCCTAGTCCCAAGTATGTGCATGATACGTCCGAGAATAAGGCGTTATCAGGAGCGCTTCTCAAAGACACTCCTAAGATGTCGCAAATTCTCGATAATGAAGCCATGTCTGTCCTTCCGGAAATGAAGCGTCCTAGCAAGTTGGTACCGTTGGGATTTTTTCAGGGTGGCATGATCACTGGTGCTATTATAGTTCTTGGATGTGCGGTTGGACTCTCTACAACGGCGTACTATGTATTTAGCCTTGTACGGTCCAAGAAACCTTGAAGCTGTGCTTTTCTTTTAACTCTGTTCGTAGTAGACAATCTCAGCGAGACCGACAATAGTATCCATTGGGGGAGGGATGTCTCCCTATTCATATGTGCCGTAGCGGAAGCTAGGCTCATGATTCTGGGCAACCGTCATAGCCGAGGGCTGATAGGGCAATTTATATTCACAGTCTCTTCCATATACCAGGCATCGTTGATATGTGGAAGGATCTGTGGACGGAGACCGGCGCCAGACAGGGTGACAAGGTGGCGGTCAACTAGTTGATGCTGACAGGCTATTCAGTCGAAACAAATTTTTAGATTTAACTTCATCCAAGGAACGTTTTCTTTGCTGAATCCTGAGACGAAATACGATTATGGTACTCCGAACCCCGGAGCTGCTGTGTAAGTAGTTTGCAACTGACTAATCGTCCCACTTCTCTTGGCAGCTAAAGACATGACAAATACACCGGATGAATGGATGATTACGCTCAGTCAAATCTATTCATGGAGCTGCTGATTTCGGAATTCACCGCATATAACCGTAATCCGAATCAATCTACTGAAATGCCGCGACGCCCTTTTGTAATGCAACAGTAATAGCATCTATGTCGGCCATTGCAATCCTCACAAGGTCTTTTGGAGCATCGCTGGGAACTCGATCCAAGACGTTGTATGAAAACCGTAGGTGAAGCTTCAGAAGCTCCTTCAAGATAAAATAAAGAGGGCCGCGTAGCCCGGCCTGAAAATATAAGTTCTTCTTCGCAACAACTGTCTCCACGGCAATCGGATTATCCACTGCAAGAGTCTTGTTCACATGATCCGCAAGGTGTGACAGGTCGTCCAGTGAAAGAGTTTGCGGCAACAAGGACGAGTCGTGTCCGCCGCTAGCTGTGGCAACGATCGCCTTACCTGCAAGCAATATTTGGGGCGCAGCGCTCAGAACACCTCCACGATATGCTTGAACTTCCTTGGTAAGCTTCCTTACGTTATTGTCAATGTTGGTTATATCGTTGTAGCAGCGTTCAACGTAATTTTGGGATATAGTTGGAGCCGCTGTCGCGAATAGCGGAGTAATAAGAAGTAGCACTGCAGTGATGGCGACCATGGTTACGATTGGGGATAGTAGTGATAGTAGTGACGATGTGTGTGGTCGATGTGCCGACCGAGAGGATGAAAGACCGGTTTAAAAGTGGATACATAGCGGGAGAATACCAATTTATATATCGGTGGCGGTTTGAATGAGGGTTGATCGGCCGGCCTCGCCGTCTGCCGTTGGAATGGGAAGCATTTTCAACGATTGAGACTGGTTGGGCAGGACAGGTGTCTCAACGGAAGTCTAGACGGGTGTCTGGACAAACCGCCCAAGGCAGGAAAGAATAAGCACGAAGGGCGCCGGAGTGGGAATAAAAGAGGGGACTTGGAAGGGTCTGTAAAAGGAGGAATTCTGCATCTTGCAACATGTATCATCCTTCTACATGGCTTTGACCCTTTCCAGTTGAGCGTAATATGACTAGCGTTGGTCTCAGATCCGAAGGGTCGGGAAGGATAGGTTCGGTCCGATTGACTGTGTAGATGCTGATTGGCAGATTTGACACAGACAAAGAACAATGTCTCGCGTGGTCATTTCTGCAAATGCCTGTTTTGCATGCCATAGGAGCCAGCCGCAAAGATTAGTGGAAGTGGTTGGCTTCAGCCAATAGTAGTCAATGCTTCAGTTCTCAATATTCCGACAGCCTAGCTAGTGTGACTCAATATTTGAGCACTTAAAGCCCTGGGAAGCATCCCCTTACCCAACGGCAAAATTTGTTGAGGTGAGAATTGCTTCTGTCAGGAAGATCAATGCCGTAAATAGCTAGATTGGTGAGTGAATTAGTGAGGCCGCTGAACGGGCTAGAGGATGATTGCAGGAGGTTTTCAGCCATGCCAGGGCATCACGGAATTTAGAGGAAACCGAAGGAAACCGAAGGAATCTGATGGATTGGATGAATCTGGAATCTAGGCATAAAAGGAAGAGATTCCCCGTCAATTTGGAAGGCAACAGACATCATCAACTTCATCACCTTCTATTCATCCCTATCAATTTTGCACTGTGCAATTGCTCCGGCCTCAATAACGTAACATAATTGGGAGCTTCATAGACCGTACGGGCTAGCACTTCGTAAATCTACCGCCCAAGCACCAGATAAGCAAAACTTAAAACGCCCCTATACACCGTGAAATAGTCAGTTTCCCGCGAGTTTTGCTGTTTTCTGACATCTTCAGCTTGAGCATGATCTGGGTTATCAACCAGCCATTCTCGAAAGCCTCGTCTGTGCGCGGACTCAAAATCATCCCACTCGCGCTGATCAGTCACACTTAGGTGAAGAATCTCCCACCCGGTTTCGCGGCACATCAAAATCAGATCCATCAGGTTAGGAACCTCGCTAAAAGCTGCGAGTGCGGCCTTAGTTGGCGGCCTTTCCCAGCACATATCCCCGATCAGCACTTTGCCGCGCGGGACAAGCTCCGCAAGTCGCCGCAGCATATCCCGGCTCCCATTGAGTGCGTGGGACGAACCAATGCATATTGCGCGATCGTAGGTGTCGTGCACATCTTGTGTCGATTGCTGCACGAACGTCACCTCGAGGTGCCGCTCAGACGAGGCTCTGCGAGCCCGTTCGAGGACAGTTGGGTCAGTGTCGATGCCGACCGCTTTCACTTCTGAGGCTTTGGCGGCACGGAGAAGCAGCTCGCCCCACCCGCATCCTAGATCAACAATACTTCGCGCATTGCTCATGTCTAAATGCCCCAGAAGGTCATGAGAATGAGATTCCGATAAAGGGCAATTCCACAACATGCCCTTGTACCTCGCTGATGCTAACGTGCTGTTCATTTTTGCCTTGTGGTGTGGGGAGCCGAATTTTGAGTGTGGGAGCTGTATTGAACTGGTTTACAAACGTGGAGTAAATAGATGGTCAAATATGCTTAGCTTCTCGATAAATGAAACAGAAGAATCAACGCACAGAGAAAATAAGAGAGTAACGCGCGGGAGCAAATAAGTAGATTTCTTATCCTAGAGCTCGTTTAGTGTTGTGAGTCACGCATACGTAAAAGAAGCTAATCGAGGGGATCTACACCACCACGCCATGACCAACCCGGGAATTACCAAGAAAATTGGTGGAGCTCGCGTTCTGAGTCATAACGCGGGGGCTCAGTGGATACATCATCCGACGGCTCTATTATACACCTTGAGAAGTATTACTATATACAAGTTCACAATTAAATTGGAGAGTTTCGTACGACAAGTCTTGGATTTCAGGTCTACGATCTATTTTCTACTTCCAAAGCAACTGTCTAAAACCACTAACTACACATTTTCGTAATCCCAGATACCAACCTTGAGATACCAACCTTGACCGCAAATTCAGCCTTTATATCTCAGCTACTCGGATTGACGAGTGACATCTCACCCTGTCTTCAATCAAACAGACAATCTAGCCACTGCTAAGACACCCTGGTGGTGTGCCGCTTCATCAGTTGTCAAACAGCATTTTTTACGCGTAACTGATAGATCATCTCGGACGGGAATTGTGGTCCCTAATCCTTTTTGCTGGACTTCTTGGGAAATGCAGCGCTTGTATCATTCAAAGGAGAAGGACCACTCCATTGTTTAGTTGGAGCGGTTAGGTTAAGGAACGGAGACTTTCCATCGGTCCATCCTACACTCTGTCCGTTCTTTTTCATGAATTCCAAGGCGTACTTTTCAAGAGACATTTCCCCGTAGGTTTTAATATTCTTTTCATCGCCTGCAAGTTGAGGTTGACCTCCACTGGCCCGATACGTATCGTATTTCTTGTTATACTCAGGATTTGGGATCCAGGCTTTTGGCCAGTCTTGGCGAGGATCTCGCTGGAAATCTTCAAACGTAAGCTCGTCGAATGAATTTCCGCCGACGAATTGATAGGTGCTCGCTGGTGCAGGCATCCATCCTTCAATCTGGTCCCATCGGATGCCCCCGAGAGCCGAAAACTCCGTTTCCATGATAAAATAAAGCTTAAAGCCAGAGTTGTCCATATCAATCATATTTGGGGTGGCATGGATTTTATAAACCCAACCATTAACCTTTTTGTTATCCCCACCGTCTGTCGCAAAGAGCATTGCGCTTCCGAATACTTTTGCGGTTGATGTGTAGGCTGAGAGACATTTCCCCTTATCGCAGTTAGCACGATGATGGGCCTCCAAGCCGTATGATTCGTTCCGAAGCGGCCCGCCGAATTCGGTTGGGATTCCTCCAAGCGCACGTAGCTCTGCGGGAGACCGGGTATCGCCTCTATAGACAACTGCCGGCTCTTCAGCTGGCTTCTCATCCCTTTGTTCTTTCCGGAATGGACCTGATGTTGTAGCATCTCCAGAGGGATGTCGTAAAGTAATGGAATTGGCGGCCGAGGTTGGTTGTAAGCCGCCTGGCAAAGCGTGCGTACCGCCGAGCCAAAATGGACTGGCGAGGACGAGGAAAGCTCCAAAGGAATGCTTCATGGTGAAAGATTGAAGCGTAAGGTTCGGTTTGGTGTGATTCTCTTGCGGTCTGGTATCTTATGGATCCAATTTGATGAGATGATGCAGTAGAGCATTGGGTGGCGCTCATATATATACTTTTCATGTGAGTTGAGTAATATGGAGCATAATTTTCTAAGTAACATGTCATAAACGTGAATCATTAAACTGACCTACAGTATTAGCAAGAAATTTTTACTCAAGCTAGGTCAAGAAGCAAATGCATCAACAATAGTCCTGTGACGGCAAGACGCGACTCAGAACAAAAAACTCCTCGATTCGATTTTCGACAATCCAGTACTTCCCTATGGTACTACGACTCTATCTACAGTCACAACTACTATTACATGGCAACCAGATATGCGCGAGCCATAAGTTCGGAATGAATCGAGATAATTCCGAGGGTCACGCATATAAAATTCATGCTACAATACGCTTAATATCATGACTAGGACCTATCAGCGCCTAGCTATCACCAAGTTTAGTAAAGAGTGTAGCTCCACACCATTAGCGTGAAAAATGCATTCTATATAATCTCCGACCCAGCTATGCATATCTAGCAGCGGAGGCATCATTGCCGACCGATTGCAGGGTTCCTTGATATTCCCGCATGAATTGGCGGGTTTATCAACGGCGGTGCCGCCGAACACATTCCGAAACTGCGGGGGCTGCTAAAGCTGCTACGTTATAGCGCACGGCGGGTCGCTCGCTAATCCAAATAAGCATATGAAACAAGTGGATTAAACAGTTCCATGAGAACCGGTACATTTCCAGAAGTTAAAACATGCTCTATATAGATGGATATGTGTCAAAGAAGGTCGATAAGGTGACAAGTTTGCTTTGTGACGGTCGGAGATGTACGTGATTGATTGCGCCTCCTTTCAAAGTATGGTTGGTTGGGATCTCAGACAAGATCACGCGATAGATAGCATTGCTTAGCAGAGGGTGGAACTTGAAGAATTTCGAGCTTGCGCAAGTCTTTTACCTAGCTCCTCCATTGCCATGAGTCACAATCGTTGCGTTGAAGCTTTCTGGATATGCTGCCAGAACATACGGCGCAGAAACAGTCACAAGATAAAAATTAGTTTCATGATAGAATAAACCGCACCAACTCTTACGTATTATATCATTAATTCTGTTGACCTTTTGAGCGCGAGATGAAACTGCTCCAATGTTTATCTTGGGAAGGCGGAAAAGAGCCTCCAGGGTGACTGGAATGAATTCACGTGAGTATTTGGACTTGACCGGACCAGTCAGATAAGTTAATATAGCTATAAGAAGGGGGCCTATCTCTCTTATTATAGTAGTAGTTCTTCCGTGCTCAATATTTATATCTTTGTCTAGAGATGCATACAGCTCTACTCCTAACAACGGATTGCAAAGATACGCAGATGAGATTGTCAGACCAATGGCATGATCAATTCAACAGTCAGTACGCAGAAATAGCCCTAGACAAAGAGCATAGCTTCAGAGCGCAATCGTTCAAATTCGAGTTATTCGCAGCAGATTTACACGAAGATTGACTTTAAACAAAGCTTACGGACATTAAAATGGTATTTATATTTATTATATAGTGCACACATTGAGTAAATTTACCGTCTGCCTCCATCAATAGAGTCCCATGTGTTGTGACGTGGATTTTTCCATCATCAGGTACTAGGGTTCACGGTGGTGGCGGTGTTTCTACAGGGATTCAAAGATACACCACTGCTATTGTTACCGTGCAGACGCAGCCTAGGTAGCGACTCAATGCACGACTCGTGCGGTCAAATTGAATGGATGACCGTAGCTGGAAGTGACGCAATCGAGGGGCCTGTAAAAGAAACATCGTCCCAATCGCCAAGGAAGAATTGGTGGGCAAACCGCACTACTCAAGTAGCGCACGCTACAGTGCCACTAACAAGGGATTACCCGCGTTCATCGCCGCTAAGGCCGACCACTCCACAGCCCATATCGCACGCAACGCACCTTTTTTTGTGGGCGGCACAAACCACCCATTGTATTGAATATGACTGAGCTCCGATCTCCGAACTCTCTTTCTTCTCTTCTCTTTTGATTTTAATTCTACGTTGCTCCCTAGCTTGTCCTGCTTGTATCCACAGACTAACTATACGGATAAGCTCGCTCGCCTCACCGTCATCATCATGCCGCCGACCGGCTTCGAGGTCACCTACCTCGTCTGCAACGCTTTTCTCTTGGCTAAACACGTATAAATAGTAGCGAGTTTCCATTAGTGCCTACATTGTAAAGCTCTTCCGCTACCCGGAATCGACCCTTCTCATCTTAGCTAGGCTGGCCGGTCGCGTCCGGCGCCTAGGCCGACCTTTACGAAGTCATACCAGCGATGAACCATTGCAATGCTGACTGGCGCTTCAATGGTAGCCAAGTCCTGACCGATAGAGTTTCGTGGGCCCCGCTCGAAGGCGCGCCACGCACCCGCAGGAATCGCGGCGCCAGCGTTGTTGGCAAGCCAGCGCTCAGGCGCGAAGTCGTCAGCCGTGCCGCTGTAGACTGCGGGATCTGTGTGTATGATGCTCTGACAATTGTACGGTAGCAGGCCGTCTAGACACTGTTGTGCGCCGTCAGGCATGCGTACTCTGTAATTAGACCCAGGCGGGATCACACGCGCAGTATCGCCCGGAGGATGCAGTCGCAGGCTCTCTTTAATGAGGGCAGATATGTACGGCATCTGCTGCGCCGGGTCCTCTCGACCGACTAGTTGGGCGTGCATGACCGTGGGGCTAGCTTCAGGGCCGAAATGATAGTCTAGCTCGCTGCGGACGGCCCGCAGGATATGAGGGGTTCGCGAAAGCTCATAGAGCACCCATGGCAGCAGGGTACTGGTCGTGTCGTGTCCCGCAAAGAGGAATGTGTGAAGTTGATCGCACATCTCATCCACGATCTTGGATGTCAGGGTCGAGATGGCTTGCAAGCTTAGGGCAAGAATGCTTCGTGTATTCGTGTCCCGGTCCCCGGTCCCTTCGTGAAGTCGGGCCAACTTGCGGCGTACGATGGCTTGCAGCAAGCTGTTAATTTGGCTGGCCAGTGCAGCTCTTTTCCTGACCCGACGAATGGTTAGCAACCAGGGAAGATTCAGGTACTCGCCCTGATATGCATCAAGTAGAACCTCAAAGAGATGAATCAGCTCGCCCTAACTTTCTCTGGAGGAGTGCTGAGCGTTAAGGCCGGTTTCCATGACGAGTTTGCCAATAACATCAAAAAGCAAGCCGTGTAGTGAGGCTCACCAGTGGAAAGGGGGCCCTACTACCGCAAAGTGAGTCGAGACGGGCCAGAAAGATGGGGCCGTTGTCTAAGATGTGTGGCACGAAAGTGACCAAATGCTGGGGCGCAAATTCCGGGTTGAATCTGTTGTGTAGACGCTTCCATTCTTCGCCCTAGTAGATAGATGTTTCGTTAGTCTGTCAAAACCCATGGTTTCGATTCGAGATACCTACATACTGAGAAAATATAGACGTATGCCTGTCAGATACAGCAGACGCCGCAGACTTCTAGAAGATTTTGGGAGATTCGTAGGGAAGACATTCGAGGCTTTTGGTTTGCTGGTCGGCGATATCGGGGCTTCCCACCACAACCATGGGGTCATTGATGAGGCAGAGATCTAGGAACATCAGCGAGGGTCGTCCCAACACTCGATTCATAGCTACGATAGCCAGGTCGGCGTGAGCACCAGGCTTGTTGCGCTTTATAAAGTCCCCAAACGTTTTGAGATGGCCGAATACCAGCGACGCCGGAAGCTGAGGAAATTGCGCATGCTGCCGGAATCGAATATATTGCAGCTTTCTGCAGCAAAATGCGAGAATCAGCACAGTGGCCGCAACAAGAAGAGGCACGACCATCTTGAGGCAAAGCATGGAACTCAATGCGTCTTCGGAAAATATCCTCTTCAGCAGTAAAGTCGGCACATATACACAGCCGGGTAGCAAACACCGGGTTGGCGTGATGGTTAAGCTCTTGAAGCTTGTGGCTAGGGAAAAGCAGAGGGAAAGGGGCCTTTGGCTTGCCATAGCAGAACCGTCCATCGTCTAGTTTTAGTAGGTTCTCCCTAAATTGACGGACTATAGGGATGCAGTTGTTGTCCTGTGGCAGCAGATCAACATAGTCAGCCTCCTTGAGGAAGTCCCTCAAAATACGTAGATCGGTGTGTCCAAAGTGCCAAGTACTCCGTAAGCACGATCGTATCTGGCGACACCCCATAGGCTACTAGCTGGGTTGCAAGAGAATAGACGTCCGACACACTATTCTTGCTGCGGGAGGTTGGCCCAAAAAGTCGCTTTCGTACTAGGAAATCTATCTTCTGATCAAGAGGATCATACTTGTTGTCATCAATTTGAGTTGCGTGCGCATCCTCATAAGATACATCGTGTGATACTCGGGTGTCGATGAGGAGCTCCCCCGAGGTATACTCGCAAACTCCAACCTTTAGTAGCTTCAGAGTGCTGACTTCAACTCCAGATCCAGGCAAATCAATCTGGATTTGGGCAGGCGCCGGCCTTTGATCTGGTCATTTACTGCCATAACCCGTTGGAATGACTAATCACATTTCCAGTCGGCCGTGGACTCTTGACCCAAAGCCCCCTCGACTTGATCCATGAGCGTGCGGCTGAGACCGGTTTCGGCAGCTGTTCGATTCCAAAAATGACTTTTGCAAAACCTAGAGCTAGCCCATGGCTCTAGTAAACAGTCTTGCTGATCGCATTGCGTTTGATCTGGGCGGGCGCGCTTCAGTGCTGCGGTTGGATAACACGTGTGTGTGAGTGGATGCGTGGATACAATGGGCAGTGAAAGAAAGCATACGTGGCCTCTGAGCCTAAGGTAGGAATCTGAGACACTCCTGTCTCAGATTGTACGAGTATTTATAGGGGGATTTGGACAGGGCCGTCAGACGAGGAATTCTTCCTCAATCATCACTGTAACACAGCTCTTCCCATCAATGCAAATCAATTTGAACCCCTTCCTTTCAAGTCAACAGCTGCAGGAGAAGTGATAATGAGCACTGCAAGAGGCACAGCGGGAATCCAATGTAAAAGTCGCAGGTCATCCACACTGAGATTGTTTCTTTCGAAAAAGGTTAGATTCATACTACTTAGCATAGAGTACTATAATTTTATCAATTATATATTATTTATAATATTTACCCCCTTAGGATCCCCTCGCCACTAGTGTAACAAACTCATTGGCTCCATTGGCCCAGCGCTTCTTCTAAGCTAAGCCCCTTCTTCCTAAACTGCTAATAGGCGCGCCCGGCCCAACACTCTCCTTTTCTTGAGCAGCCACGATAGCATTAGCGGGCTTCTCTGAGAACTCCTCAATAGCGGCCGCAACCCGCTTACTTACTTGTACGACATCCATGGTCGGGAGGATCTTACGACAGTAACGAGGCCACCTTGCGGCCGCGATACTTATAGGGCGCCCTCAGCCTGACTTGCTTCTTCTTTCTTAGATAGACAGAAATTATTGAATATATTGTTCTGCATTTGCAAGTGGTATCGATGCCATTGCACAGCCCCCTGTGCGACCTACAAGAGACCATCGCGCTAAAGTCCACCGAGCTGTTCATAAAATATCATCAGGCGAATCCCCAACACCGTCCCATAATTTAAAGCCGTGAGTATTGCAAAGTTGCCTGCCTTCACAAAGCCCGTTGTAGAGGTTATGTTCCAAATTGCCTCCTTGAAGATGAGCTGATCGGAGATCGCTTGACTGATTAAGAATGCAAGAGCGGGTGTCACCGAAATCATCAACATACAGACTCAGTTGCTTATTAAAACAACAATGTAGCAACATCTGGAGTAGAAATCCCAAAAACTTCGGCTCACGCAGCGCAGGACTCATAGTCTTACTTGGTTGCTCGGATTTCGACAGTAGGCCTACAGATCCAAGCATCTGGTTCATTAACTCTGATTTCGATTGTAAAAATTTAGCACAAGATCGGGCTCCCTCTCCTTTGCTATGTAAGAGCTTAGTAATCAACGGAATCGCTGCCTCTGGAAGGTGTGACTGTTCACCTAAGGCGTAAGCTGCGCCAGACCGTGCGCTCTCTTCTTTGTCGCGAAGTAGCTCTATAAGTCCTATAATCGCTGCCTCTGGAAGGTGCGACTGTCCACCCAAGGCGTTAGCAGCGGCGAACTGTATTTTCTCTTCTTTATCCTGAAGTAACCCTTTAATAATAGCAATCATCTCATCTGATAGTTGGGCCCTTCGATATTGCATTGCTGTTAAAATCTTTTCAGTAGCAGAGTTCGTTTTTAATGCTGCGATTATACATTTCTCAGGGCATTCTGTGTCTCTTGCGAAGGTCGATGTTCCCGTCAAGTGGCACTCAAAAAGTATCCACTCTGGTAGCCGTTGTTCCAATTTCGATCTAATCGGCAGCTGTCCTAAAAAGTCCACTTCGTTTAAGCAATGCATAACCAGGCGTTGATGAGTTGGTCCCAAGAGATCACGTGGCTGATCCTCAATTGTGTTGAACAGGTCAGTCACTTGCTCTTTCTCATCCGCAAGCAAGCCGGAGACAAAACGCCACATAAGGTTGTACTGCTCTGAGTATTTATTTTTCCGAAGAAAAATGCGAGCATTAACCTCGTCAGGCGCTGTAACGCCAAAATTATGGCATAAAAGATTTTGGTTTGCTTTCCATTGCCGAACGAAGTATCTGGCTGCAAAGTATTCTTGAAAAGTAAGGTGTATAAAATGATAACTTCGAAGATTAATGCAAGGAGGATCTGACGTCCGAAGAAAGGATAGAAATGGAAGCGTGAACTCCAGTAGTAAATTTGCAGGCGCAAACTGTTTTTGCACTTCATTCTGGTGCTTTGGAAAAAATTCTATCACCTTGTTATAAATTCCAGTGAAAGCAAGTCCTTCAAGGAAACGGATCTCATTATCGACGAGAAACTGCGGATTTTGACTACCAATATTGGTTGACTTCACCGGCTTTCCATTGTATTCTTTATACAGTCGCTCTGCGTCTTTCTTCCACAAGTTTTGCTCGATAGATTTATATATGCCAGTCATGGTGTCCGGCATGGTTCCCTGATCCAGGATGTCCCAGGTATAACAAAGTGCGTCCAGTTGAATAGGAATACGCACTAGAGTCTGAACAAGAGGGTGGTTGTCGAGGAACTGGCGAACTTGTTTAACTTTCTCTGAACTAATTTCGCCAGTGTCTAAATCAGGGAAGGCTCTTTCGATGTACATTTGTACTTGCTCGGGATAGAATCCGGTTGTTTCTAACTCAAGGTCTAGTGGATTGAGACCCCCAATTGATCCTGATGGGCGCGATGTAATGATGGCATTAGGCTGACTTAAGAGAAAATTGAGGAAAAAAGCTGTTCCTTCAGCACCGCGTAGATCTTGGGACACTTCATCCAGACCGTCAAGGAGAAAAAGAGTTTTGTTAGGATTACTTTTTAGTTCGTTAAATAAAGCTTTTTCGAGGTCTGATTTATTTTCCGCTTGAGAAAAGTACTCATGACCAAACAGGTGCTTAAAGCCGTAGCCGGGTATTTGTCTTTCATCGAGCTTCAGATTTCGTAAAGGTACCCAAAGAACGCGATGGAAAAGCTTGGTCCAATCGCTCCATTTACCGTCGTAAAACTCCTTAATAATCTTCTTGCACAGCGTAGTCTTACCTACCCCAGCTCGTCCTCGAATCAAGATCCTTCTGGGTTGTATTAATCGGCCGTCGGACGTCTTCCGTTCGTTAAAAATCGTCGCCAGATCAATTTGGTCCTCTTTATCTGGTGTCTCAACCTTCTGCCGAGAGAATAGTGAAAAGGGGGAGGCGGTAGCTTTCGCTCTTATTGTCTGACTTGAAGTTTGCCGGTTATGCTCGACAATGGCAAGATTAATGTAGCATTGATCCATCGACAGCGACTCGCCAGAGAGTCGCTCGACTCTGAGCCTCTGGTTGTAGTAGCATTCTTTCACTTTCTGATCGGCTTGTTTGATCAAAGACGGAGTTATCACGCTATTTACTGCAGTCTTCAGTTGCTCGTACAGCTCATCTCGTCCAGTGTATTTGTTTAGCCCAGAATGATCAGTATCAACAGCGTGCACTTCGTCAGCGTGGACAGTGGCTGAGTTTCGAGATACGACCTATCCAAAGTAAGCAATATGCACACTTGCGACTAAAATGCTTGCTTACCTTGCCCAAAGGCAGCCAGCGAAATACACATGTACGTTTTGTCTCGTAAAAAGCTATAACAGGAAATTTTTTGTGTCGGCTTTGTTTGGAGAAAAGGCGCTTTTGGAAGGTATCCGCGAGATTGCTCAGCTCATTCCTATCACTCCTCAAGGATAATGGCAAAGTTGCATCCGATCCAACAAAGCTAGTCACGAAAGCCAGGACAGCCGCGGCCGTGGACGCAGATGAGCCATGATGGGGTGTTCCCAAGAATATGATTCCAGAAGTAGTATTGAAAACTTCGTCAGACTGTTGTAAACAGAGAGCCTTGCGAAAGGTAAGAGATTGGTCAGCTCCCAGGGATCAAAGTCGGACAACATACCTCCTTGATAACAATGCCGCCAAGGCTGTGTCCAATGAAGACAATGGGAAGAGGCTGGTGAAGGCATTAGCTTTCGTTGCATAACATGAGAGACGTTGTGATCGTTACCCGGTGTAGGTTCTCAGCCTTTAATTGATCCAATAGGCTTCTGCCGATCTCCCAGGAAGTCTTTGCAGAAGCATTGATGAGCCAATCGCAGTCGTACTCAAAACACAAAATCCTAGCTTGCGGAAAGTCGGGGCCGAGTAGATCTCGCAACAAGTGGACCCTCGATGAAGAAGATGTTGACTCTTGTTCGGCCGATCCGTTGTGGCTAGCCCGAGTCCACGTATATTTCGGATTAGCACCGAGGCCGTGTACAGCAACGATCCTGCAAAAGTCAGCGCCGGTGCACACTGTAACGGGGACGTGTTGACAAACACGAATTCGGCGTCGGCGGGATCAAGTAGAACTCTGAGTTTGCCAGACCGAGGTTTGTCCCCGCGTCGATGCCTGGCAACGACGAAGAGAATAATCAAGTTAGTCAGCATCACCACGACGAGTGTAGCAACCCCGCAGAGAGTCCAGATCCACGTCATCGTCGATGCTAAAAGAATTCTGGTGCGAAAGAGTTCGTTCTGGTATAGCGAGTAGAGTGTTACCACGATATGTTTGCAGATAAG
The DNA here is from genome assembly GCA_032433595.1 of Conoideocrella luteorostrata. Classification (NCBI taxonomy): domain Eukaryota; kingdom Fungi; phylum Ascomycota; class Sordariomycetes; order Hypocreales; family Clavicipitaceae; genus Conoideocrella; species Conoideocrella luteorostrata. Next base: position 67,624 of record JASWJB010000069.1, read on the forward strand.
GATTTGGGACGACAGAGACGGGGCTGGGACATTTGGGCATACATTACGCACATGGTCGAGGCTGGCCAATAGCTGCCACCTTCAAGCGGGGTAATCAAAACCAGTGTCGCCGGAGGCAAAAGGTTCGGACCGGCCTCACAGCCACAAAAGCGAACTGAGTGACTTGGCACTGGGCTGCTGAGAAGGGGGGAAATGGAAATGGAAATGGAATCTAACCCTAAGCCATTTTCTGATCCAGGTTATTGCGTGGATGGAGCCCTTTCCTTGGAGCTGGATCAGCTTAGGAACTCAACCTGTGCTGACCTGACCCGGCAAGCAGCGCCACAGCGGGCATTAGCCTGTCTAGCTGGGGCTGATAGAGACTTGCTATCGACCCTAACAGCGGCAGTCTTGCTAGAACCCAAACACCAACACGTCAAGATATTGTGAAATGTTGTTCTAAACTTGTTGCTTTAAATAATGGTATGACCCTCCTCGCGCATCATTCCGTACGTCAATTCTTGGAAGCACAAATCACTGATGGCCGATTCTCATTGAGCTTGACGATGCACAGCTGGAACTAGGTCAGATTTGCGTGACCCATCTAACGTCGGCAGAATATGGCCCCGCCTTGCAGCCCCATCATATAGGAATAGGCGAAGGGTCGCAAATAGCAATGACTGCCCCAACCATGAAGACCCTTATCGAAACCTCTTTTCCATCCGGGTTTCGCGGCCTCCTGCCAAGGACAAAACCAATGACTATAGTCCCTCCTAGAAAAATTCCAAAACCTCGTTCTGCTACAAAGTTGCCGTTCTTTTTTTATGCCAGAAGCCAGTGGGCACCACTTACTCAAAGCATAACCAAAGACTCTTTACATTGGAATATGTTCCGCGCACTTGCAATCGCATCGAATTTATCATGGCAGTTGCATCCTTGGATACCCCTAGGGAAGTCTCTTGACTCTCACTATTCGGGATCGTTAGGATGGGCTATAGCACATCAATATATCCCTCTACTAGATCTTTTGTTGTCGGGACCGAGGAACCATAAGCCCAAAAATGACATATTTGACATCCCATTCTATCACTATAATAACCTTCCAGCACTAAATTTGGCGTCAAGAACTGGTAACATTGAGGTTATATCACTGTAGAGATAGTTTGCTCTTTGGAACAAATCATATGGACATCGAAACACTTCAGCTACTCACTTAAAGTTATTTCGTTATGAGCTCTTTGAGCAATTTATGGGCAGTGGAAATTGATAGGAATAGATGGATTCAAATGAATAGATTAATGATAGCTCGAGACAATTGAATTAATTGATGATTCTAACCTTCCTCGAATACCCTGAAGTCCTCCTAATTTTCTTCCTTCCGTATCTCCGTTAACTCCGTAATCTCCAGTATCTCCGGCATCCCTATTATCTAACACACTGATCTTCCTGACAGGAGCTATTCTCATCTCAACAAAAGTACGTTTTATCTCTCCCAACCCATAGAGGTTGGGCAGCTCACCGAATGCTTTTTGAATTCGTCGCCATAATCCTCGCCAAAGTCCCTCCACACACACTCAACTTCTTGGTTTTCTGGCTTTTTGATTGGTTGCTTCGCGACGGTCTGACCACCGTTGACAGGATCATGTCCTGAAATTGTAGGTGGGAGGTTTGGAAGAGCCTGTCCGTCATTGACCAATCCGTGCTCTGTTTCTTTGTTTGGCAAGTCAGAAACAGCCTTTCGATTGTTGAGAGGAGCTGCAATAACCAGAGCAGCGCATGGCAGTACGAGCATCTGAGAATATCTCATCTTGAAACGTGGCAAATTGAAAATTGATGCAAACAGAGTGTTCGAACGGCATATGACTCGGTGTTGTAGCCCGTAAAAGTTTACTGTTGCAAGGTTGATGTAGGTAGTGGCGCGGTGGACTTATATAGATGATGGTCGAGGTAATAGAAACATGACGGACTTGCCGATTGTCTCTGAATGTCAATCTCAGAATGAGCTTCTAATCACGGCGTCTTCTATATAGATATTCTTCAAGGTGGATAATGCCGAGCAGGAAGAAGCCCGAAATTCTTTCCAGCCACGAAAGCGGAGGCGAAGTATTATAACTTCGGCGCAATAACACTTTCTAGGCCCCACCCAATAACAGCGAACTTGGCCCATCTCTATGGGGCAGGGCACAAGTCCGCGATATCTAAATTGCTTAATGTATACAGTGCTATAGTAGTGTTAAATTATGCTGTGAGTTCTGTATGCTGGTGTTTATGCGTTTTTCCTCCTTTCGGCCCTATTCGAAATTTGCGGCTTTGTCTGCAACTTCTTTGCGTGAAAAGGAGCTTTCCCCAAACCCCAGTAGGCAGTGTTGCCGGGGTGACCCTGCAGAAAGCATACGTGCTAGCGGGGCCCCCTTGATGCTATGAAATATACTCGATACCGTAAATGAATCTCCACCATCAAGAAAAGTTTCAAACCGGCTTATATCGCATGACTATCTGTAACCACTGGTGTTCTCCGATTCAATACTAATTATTGATCAGCAAATTACTTCTGTATTGACCGCGGTCTTAAGCGTTAATTGCCGAGTAGTGCTACCGGTTCACCCCACTTACGACTAAAGAAGACGTCTTACCTTGAGATGTCACTTTGTTGTAATCCTTTGTATTTGTCAGTGTCAAGTCTCTGTTTAGCTTTTTAAACATCGTAATATGAACAACGGTAGGTTCCCCGTATTTGTGCAATCAGCTCAGCCAGATTCATCGGCGGGGCTTAATTCACAAACAGGATGTAAGCCTAAATTACTTGCCTGCCCATGTACAGTGCTACTAATTTAAAAAAGCATAATGAGATACCGGAATGGTGCCACTAACTAGCCTAGCAGTGTGGAAGACTTATTTACTTTTATATTTAACAAGCTCCAGTAACGCGATTAAAGTAGCTAAAAATAAATACTAAGCCTTATAGTATTAATTTGCTTTATCAAAAACCCATTCATTCTTCTTTCCCTCTAAGGGCAGCTACTCCTACTGTAAATAAAGTAATCAAGAGGAAGAAATGTCCATCGCAAAGTTTACAAGCAGAGCAAGAAGCGTGTGGCAACTACCCTACGTGATCTCAAAATCACGAGTCAGTTGCTGATTTAGCATGCCTTACTCTGTGTTATATTTGACTGAGAGTATCCAAGGAATGTGCCCACAAATAAATTAATACTAGTAGCTTATATCAATCTCTTTTGGCAGGACGAGTGGAGCCTTAGTTGATGTATATTATTACAACGCAGAAACCTCCGGTCTGCGAATTATTTTTGTGGGACTCAAGACGTGATGCGTATTGATCCCATCAAGGGCCCAACATCGTACTAATAAGGAACTGTTAGTTGAATGAGTCCAGAGTCATAGAGCAATTGTACGTCGTGGAAATTGATATAAATGAACAAAAATTGATGAAACTGGTGATGTCTGGGGAAATCCTTCTGTTGGAGTCCCTCGTCAAGTATACAAGCGATTATAGACTGCTGGCATCCCTCGTCAAGCATATAAGCAATTGTAGACAAGATCACGTGGCCACCCTAGAGCGCCTCTTATCTACGGCGCGCTTGGGGGCATTCCCCTTCCTCCTCTTCCTCTTCTCTTGTAGATAGTCACGAATGAATTGAAATGTTTTGCACATTGTTTTGCTTCACCTTCCGGTATCGATACCCTCGTTACCCGAAGCCCTATGCTTCCTACAGTTTCCCAAACTAGGCTCTCTTGCAAACGTCATAATGCTTTTGTGGAATCTAGAAGCTTTTATCTACTTTTGCATGCATTTTTATTCAGATATTCTCACCAGCCAGATGACAGCATTGACTACAAGAGAATGATCAAGGATCCCAAATAGCTTCTACAGTCGAAGCTAAATGTAGTGTCGTCGCTATTCGCGGAGTTTAAACGACTCTCATCAACTCTTGGTGATAAAGCATAACTAGCTACGAAGATAGTAAGAAGTGTTCTAGAATAGTGAGACAAGTCATTTTTCGCAACCTGCATTTCCATTCTGACTGGCAGAAGCGTCGCCAAATTAAGGCCGTAGAATTCTGAACAATAAGCTCAAGGAAAAAATGGAGATTACCCGTAAAAATGTCCAATTAGGACTGAGGAGTGCACCACGTACCGAGTACCGAGAATGTGAGATATAGCTGCGGCAAACAAGCGGATCTTTAGAGACGGCCGTCATGGGTTTGAATGTTGCACACCACACGCTTGGCCTGGCTCATGGTGATACAAATACCTACATCACTGTGACCTCTTGGCCGTCACAACGTTGTCCTAGTCGCATTCCCCGAGATGGGCACAACGAGCCACTAGTGCCTCTGATGGCCCGCCCTGTAAGCTGCACCAACATGACTCTGTCAGCGGGCGCTAATTCTCGGAATGGCGCCTTCCTACGGAGTACTTGACGGCCAATTAGGCCGCCATACAAAGTTTGCTCCTTAGATGCAGATGTACTCCGTAGTAGTATATTTCCTTTTTGGTATTCGTGTGCATTTGGAATTATACAAGAAACGTTAATATATGCCGTCTGCCCAAGAAAGTGAACAAAAGAAAGCTCCGTCTGCGGCATTGGACAAATTAAAGTAGACGCAGCTCATACTTCATTTATTTAATTAAGATTACTCTTTGTATTTTATCCGGAACTGCCACAAGGACTGCGTTCCTAGTACGCCGCGACCCGTAGCACGACCAGGTCAACTGATCTCACTGATTAGTAAACCAATCCAATCGCAAAATTATACGCTCAGACATGGGGCCCAGGGTTGCCCAATCGCCGAAATTTCCACTACTAGCCAGTCTACTAACTCTGACTAGTAGGTTGTCAACAAGGTACTCCCTGCGAGTTCAGATTCCGAGACCTGAGCACCAGCAGCACGTGGCTCCAGAATGCATACTAAAAAAAAAACATCACTGTGGATTTAGCGAAATTTACGGAGTGCCTTCTTACAAGTCTCGGAACTCCAGATTCCGGAGCGGGTTGTGTCGGAATTTTTAACCGTTCGATTTTGGAGCAGAATGTAGGCCTGCTAAATGCCATTCCAATAGTAGCAAATAGTGGCCCATATACTCAACGCAACAGGGCTGTTGGTATTGTCCATCACCTCGAGCATCATGACCGGGATATGCCAACTACATTGATGCACGACGAGCCGAGCACTTGATGAGCTGTCGCATCTCTCTGGAGATCCAGCCGCGCGTACAAGCTCGGGTCCGTCGCAGGGGTCAGCTCTCGGCTCCGATATCGTAGCTGCCAGACTGATCGCATGCGACATCACCGGTGCTGTCTTCCGATGTGTCTCTTGCGCAGCTGTACGGTCGCCCACGTGTAGAGTGTTCTGAACGTGGCACACGCAACAGCGTCGATCGCGATTTTCTTATTTATTTCACAAGTGACGCAATTGCCATGTTGTGAAGAGCATCCTGTGGTTAGCAAATAAAACCCGGAAATACAAATAGGTGGCATCGTTATATCTAGATTATTTCCAGCGTAAATGTACGTGTTGAGTGGTTTAGAACCATCCTATTTTGTGTTTATACAACTAATGTATAGTCCATACGAGCCCCCTGTTTCTCATGTATTTGAATCGCCTCATAGAAAGTTAAAAACAAATCGATGCTTGTTCTGCGTCGCGTTGGTTTTATTGTCTCGGTGTTTTGATCTCAACATTTGTACAAGTCCTCAACAGCATCCTGCGTGTATATATAGCCGGCAACAATCCTGCCATAACTCTGCGATACTGAAGATCTGCTATTGTTCGCTCAAAAATCGAATTCTCTCAGCATCCAGGCAAAGGTGCAGCCTGCAAATACTAATAGGAGGTAGAAATTTGTCGCTATAAGTGGAATCATTGAGAAGGCATTCATTCAATGCATCAAGAACATAGAGGGCAGCTCTCAGGTATCACAATGAATCGTTCATGGGGGCTGGTAGAACATGAGCTTTGGCGGCTGCCGTCGGTCGATGTGCTGCAGAAGTGAGAACCCGGATCTGTGCAAGACATGTAGATGTAATAGTTTTTGGCAAAGTTGCACATCCTGCAAATGCTGTTGAGAAGATAATGGTGTTGAAAGGGGAGAAATTCGGACCAAATCGCTCAGCTTGCTCGTCTGAGGGAACGGTGACGCATTACCACATCGACGATTTTCATGGACACAGTCGAATGAATCCCGATTACCAGTACCATGAAAGTCCTACAACCTCAACGCTTTTGTAATAGGAAGGTTCTATTATCGTCCAGCTTGGTTTTATCGAGGGGCAGATGTCCGTGAGGTAAGAAGTATGAGCTAAATGCCCATTGGCAATAAAGTGTGTAAAAAAAAAACAGTCAATGTTGTGTGGAAGTCGCGGGAAGAAAATATGAGAGGGGCTTATCTGTGCCACGTTATTGATAGTCTATGTGAATGGCCGAGTGGGTATCTAGCCATATCACATGGAGCTTGCTTTACAATCTTACTTCGGAAGTCTGCAAGGTATTCCGCTACGGATGCCTACAACCATACTTAGCTCATCGTGTCGAACAACTTAACGACATACACATATGGTAGTATAGAGCGTCGCTTAGTCTCCGCATTAGTCGGTAAATGAGAATGTGGCGAGAGTGGATAAGGTTTCCATGTTTTTCAGTAATCCGCAACTATTCCCGCCACTAGTCAGATTAAGGTGGACACATGGTGAAGTCAAACCTGTAACTGGTGTATATCAGCGGGCACAATATGTGCAACATGCGCAACTCAGCTGGGCGCCTGCGCCATGGAGTAAGGATTAGCACCAACAACTTTGAATTGTGATTCAATACAGTGCGTGTCACCGGCCCTGTGACATGCAATAGGCATTATGCAGATAAACGACTATCTACAAGGATGCCAGGCCATCGAAACGCCACAAGGAGGCCCTGTGCTAAGCCCTAAAACCATCGCCGTTCTCTATTGGTTAAGATAAATACCTTAGTGCTAGCTCCAGCACATAGAGTGATCGATTCCGATTCGGCAATGCGGAGAACAGGGAATGGGTCGAAGATCGCGCCGGCGGGTTTCCCCATAGTGGTGGGCCTGGTACCAGCTGATAGCGTCACCCAGTTTTATCAAGAAGGCGGGGGTCAAGGCTACGTACCTAAGCCTGGGCACGAAGTTGGCATTGATCTAACTAGCGAAAATACTACATGTTGTAGGAGTGACAGCTGCCACCGGGCTGATTGACAATTGAAATCTGCTTACGCTGACGTTTGGAAACATAGCGGTCGCTCCTTCGCGTAACCGGAGATCTTGAACGCATGGTAAGACTTTCTGAACTGAGATTATTGCGAAAGCGAGTGAATTCTTGAGGCAGCACCCGGCAAGGACAGCCATCATCAAGTCAGGTGGAAGTGGGGGGTTGTCGCGTTTTGTTGGTGGCAGTGGAAACGGAGGATGGAACAAATCCAGGTGCCGAAGAGCGGCCGACAACCAAGTCGCAAAAGGATATTCATCGCATAGGCTTGGTTCGTGCCCCACTGCTAATAGCTCGGCGAAATTATGAACCCTTGCCTAGTCCGATATTACGTTACAGCCTTTTGCCAACTCATCAAGAAATGGAGGCAGTAAACTCGTCTCATTGGGCATAGTAGATCTTAAAATAGACCTCGGCAGATATACAAGCAAATCCTCACCTCTACGATAAAGCAGCCCGACTTAAGAGTCGAGTAGGTCGATGATCTTTGCTTAATACGGCATTTTTAGACAAATGGTCCCCTCATACGATGCTGCGTTCCCGGAATTTGGAGACGCGTTTTACATGACAATTGCCGTCCACATAGAATGACCTCCCTACCCACTTGCGCTGTGAGCACAACTGTTGCGTTATAAGCACTATAAGCAATTTTGGGCAGTGGAATTGATAGGAATAGAAGGATGCTATCCTGACTGAATTGAATCAGATCGATGATAATTCTAAACTTCCTGAAGGGCCTGAAAGCCACCTATTTATGATGCCTTCCAGGCCTCATATCCTCGCAACCTTGTATCCTCGTAATCTTGTAATTCTATGACCTTCTGACTCTTTGACCTCCTGACCTGACCTGGTGACCCGACTTTGTGACCTGACCTAGTCGGGTGAACTTACCTTGTGATATGACATTGTGACCTTTCTAGCTATTTACGGCCCAGAAGAACAGACACGGTGGTTGTCTCAGCAGCTACTGCAAGAGTCGGCTACTGCAAGAGTAATGCTGGTCAAAGCGGCGAGCAGACTACGAAGTCGAAACATGGTCTAGTGGAGGAGTAGAAGTGAGGACAAGCGACAACGGTGGAAACGGAAGAATTAAGACCTTGTTCAATATGTAGACGGGCCAACACCCACGCTGTGGACGTACCTTTGCACCTGGTATTCTCCGATGTCGTGTCTCAAATTGGACAAGGACGAGACTAAAACGGGACCGTTCAACCATGGTGGTCATGGCATCTGTCACGAAAAATGTGGATAAACCAGACAGGTCCTGCCATGGGTCAATCTCACCATTTGTGGGTAAAGCAATTGAGATCGGATTTTCCAGCCGTTTGTTGCAGCACTAGTCTAGTTTGCGGCAGGGTATACTGGTACAACTGGACCCCGGAAGAGTTTTATAATAATTATCGGCTGATATAAGTTGACAGCCAAAGAATTATTGCTATAGTGAGTTTTATCCACCTAAAAGTGGCCAAACTTGCTGCAGTACTACCACGTTTAGCCGAGAGCATCCGAATTCTCGGACCCGGGTCTCGATATCGACATCATCCCCCCTTCTTTGGTACTGTACTGGGGCAGGCGGTTTAAATAGGATTTGGCGCACCCTACTAATCTAGTTTAAAACAACGGGAACATCTTTCCTCTTGCTTCCTAGCCACTCCCAATCAGCATGCCCTTGGCTTTTCTTCCACTCAAATCGCTGTTGTGGAATTTCGATCCTCCTCCATCATGAGTTAGCGGCATGAAAAAGCCAGATTTAGTTTTCCTGGGGCTGCTGTAAACTGGTCCTTTAGGTTTGCAAAGAGCTGGTCCCCGTCATTCTTATCTACGAAATCGACGCGAAGCTTTTTAATTAAGAGAGCCACAACGAAGCGCATTTCGTTCATGGCCAGGACTTTCCCAACACAGTTAAATCGTCCCTGGGAGAATAGCGCAAAGCCACGCGCATCGATGACCATATCTGGATAAGTGGTCCACCGCTCGGGTATCCAGCTCGCAGCGTTCTTGTATGAAGACTCTAGGCGTGCTAGTGAGTACCTAGAAGCTACGATGGTCACGCCTCCTAGTACATATGTCCCGCTGATAGTGATGCCCTGGGGTGGTGTGTGGGTTGCACAGAGGTGCTGTGCAAGTTGATCTAGATCAAATGCATCAAAATACAATATATTCAATAATAATCTCTGTCTATCTAAGAGAGGAAAAACAAGTCAAGATACGATGCCTACGATGCTCGTATAAATAGGGTGGCGAAAGGTGACCACGTGACTCGCTCCGTGCTCTTATCGTGTGCTTGGCAGCAAGATTCCAACAGGTGTTTGCCGATAACCCCCGGTGAGCACCGGTGGATGCAAGCGCAGGGTTTCTTTGATGACGGCTTCGAGATACTCGCACCGCTGTAAGTCGGTGCGGCAGTAGATGTCAATTCCTTGAACCTCTTCAAACAGCTTCTCCTGGCGCAGGGGGTTGCGGGCGAGCTCGTAGAACGTAAACACAAGGGTCGGGGCGATGGTGTCGCTGCCGCTATAAGCTTACTGCGGAGACATAGGAGAAGGGAAAGCGACGTTTCACACATAGGGGAGCTCACCTTCCGGCAATTATGATGGTGACGGCATCATCATGGAGCCATTTACGATCGGCTTCAAGAGACCCCTTTTGGACAGAGGCGTCTATGAGCCATTGAGAAACGTCGGGTGTGTCGATTTGCATCTGGAGGAAGAGGTTAATGGCCCGATGAGTGGAACGCATCCAATAGAGTTATTTCTCTCGAAGCGGAAGATCAACCCACTTGTATACGTTTTTCCATGCGCCTTTTGCACCATTCGATCATGGAGAGCCAGTCCCGGACGACGAACATCCGAGGCGTGATGTAGAAGGCTATTTGGCCGAGCCAAGGCACCGGACTAAATGGTCCCAGCAGGCTCATGTATTTCCTGGGAAATTTCACCGCTGAATGCCATTTCTCATCTCGGAGCATATTAAAGGACCGTGCAAAGGCAAACTCTCCCATGACGTCGAACGTAAACCAGTAGAACCAATCCGAGACATTCACTGGCTGTCCTTGATTGGCAAGATCAACGATGCGAATAGCTAATGTTTCCGCATATTCTGCAACACGCCTTTCGTATACGCTTAGTGCTTTTGCGCTAAAGCCTTTGTCCCAGATTCGACGCCTGGGCCAGTCGCGCCGCCACCAACGCGCTTGGCTTCGCTTGCTTCGCCTTGGGGGCACTCGAGGTTACACTCGGGCAACAGCTCCAGCTGTCGGGCGAGCATCAGCGCCTTGCCGCGTGGCTGGGCATCGTTGCAGCCGTCGTCTTCTCCACGGTGCAAACGCAAGACATGGCGGACCAGGAGGGCGATCGATTACGGGGGCGCAACTCGATGCCTCTCAGCGTTGGGGATGGCGCGGCCCGCTGGTTCACGGCCTTGTCGGTAGCGTTTTGGTCTGTGGCATGTCCCCGACACTGGGGGCTAATAAACATCGACCCTTTTTGCATCGTGATCTGGGGACTTGTTGGGGGCGCAGCTGCAGGCAGGACCGTCACCTCCGCACCTTGGGGGCGGACAAGACAACCTTCCGACTGTGGAACGCATGGATGGTCTCGTCTTATGCCCTGCCATTGGTTACGGGGGCATGGGGCGTGCACGGAGGACGGAGTGCCAACTAGCTAGGTACTCGTGTTGGTAGGCAGCAGGGGCAACGTATTTCACCGCCCCAGCTTTCGTCGTTGACGCAACCTCTGAACCTCGAACGCATCGTAGTATATGAATAGACTGGTGTCGAGCTGAAGTTGTTGTCGCCATCTGCATTCCCACATTCCATTTCATCCAGCCAAGCAAGCACAATGACCAAGCCAGTCTTCGTTCTCCTCCACGGGGCCTGGCACTCTCCTCGATGCTGGGACCGCCTCGTCGCGCAGCTCAACCAGTTGGGCTACAGCTCGGTTGCGCCTGCATTGCCGTCGTCTGGTACTGTTCCGCCCACGCCAGATTGGGGCCAAGATATCCAGGTCATCCGCAAGACTGTCTCTGACCTGGCCAATCACCACCACGACATTGTCGTAGTCACACACAGTTTCAGCGGTATGACCGGTGGTACTGCACTGGAGGGTCTGGACAAGGAGACCGCCTTGGCCAGTGGCTTCAAGGGGGGCGTCGTTCGCATCGTCTACATCTCTGCTTTCCTGGTCCCTGAGGGATTTCAGCACTCGCCGCGCGGATCGCGCGATCACATGGTCCCTGAAATGGAAACCAGCATCGAGGTGCGTTGAATACACTCCCTTTGCCCTCCCAGGGGGGCGAGGCTTGGTTCCAAGGCTGATTCAGATGACTAGACTGGCATGGTGACGGTACTTCCCGAAGACGCCAAAAGCATGTTTTATCAGGACCTGGACGACGCAACTGTTGCTGAGCTGGTCCGGGATTTGCGCCCGCAAAGCTTTGCATCGTTTTGGAGCACAACAACATATGCCGCGTGGCGTCATATCCCTACCACATATATCTTGTGCCTGGGAGATAGACCCAGCACTGTGGTGGCTGCTCAGCATTTAGTCGATACAGCCAAGGCCAGTGAACCGAACAAGATCGACAATGTCATAAAGTTCGACGTCGGGCATTCACCCTTCATCAGCAAGCCTGAGTGGCTAGCCGGGACACTAATCGAAGAGGCAGGCCGGCATGGCTAGGTGCACATCCTACGTGGCTGCCTGACTATAGCTTGCAGTGAAATTTTAAACACATGCTTTCCGTGCAATCAATTGTTAACCACCCGTGACAAGCAGGGGATTGGGTCCTACTTTAACAGCCACTACGGAGTCACCTATAAAAGCATTGTACTGCGTAGTACGGCTTGTATTATCCACTTTACTACTCCGTAAGAAAATACAAATACATCTACAGTGGGGAGCAACCCTTCTTACCTAAGTCCTGTTAGTAAAATAGTACTTGCGTGAGTTCACAGAACCCTGGAAGCGATTTTAGTAGATTTTGCCCCACTCTAGTTTTAATTGGCTATTTATACCCCGTACTGTCACGGGGTGATTCATTGCTATCTAAATTAAAATTGCGCACCACATCCCACACGCCATGCTTTTTCGTTCAAACCAACCAAACTGTTGTTGCGTTATGTGCCTTTACATAGTATGTGGGCGGAAATGATCCTCTAGAGTGACAAGGTTACTTTCACGTGAGTTGTGGACTTGGCCAATTTGGTCAGATCAAATAGTATAGCTATAAGTAGTGCGTTTATGCCCTTCGAGAGGTAACAAGAACCAACGCAAAAACAATTGACAGAAGTTTTCCCCCGAAGTTTACTTGGCTTGCACGCCTTACACATTCATTCATTGTTTTGTTTAATTGGAGCGAGTAGTCGCTCAGGCAACCTGCGCGACCGTTTGATCTCGGCAAGAGAAAGGTTATTACGAATTACGTGAAGCCTTTGCGGGAAGGCTTCACATACGTGTCAGGAGCGATACTGGGTGTGTGTCAGACCCCAGTATACGTGAGTGTTGGGGGTGTGCCTTTTGGGTCGACAAAATAGATATGAGTTAAAGGAGCAATTTACAGTGGAAATCGGCAGGAATAGACGGATTTAACTAAGAGACTGAAAAATAATGAATTCTGACAATGATAACAATAATGATGAAGTATGATGATGATCTCCTCTGAAGAGCACTGTAAACCTTCTATATAGTTCTTCAGCAACCGGAACATTTCCCTGAATTTAGTGGCCTTAGGCCGCTTTCCCGGTGCATTATGCCGTCTTTTTCCACCTATCGTACGATACTAGCTACTACGAGGCATCGGCCATTTCCAAAGGTGCAACTCTAATCTCAACAACTGTTGACCGAAAAGGAAGCTGCCAGGATGGTATGGTTTGTTATCTTATAGGGAGAGGTTCACATTGATATGCATTGATGGGATGAGTAGTGTTGCAATGATTATGGATCAAGAATTCCTCGTCTGACGTCCCTGTCTAAATCCCCCTATAAATATTCTTACAATCCGGGACACCCATGTCCTAGGCCTCTGTCCTAGCCCCAGAGACCACGTATCTATTCTCTCACAGCCCGTGTATCCACACATCCGGTCTACACACACACACATGTTATCCGCTGAAACGACTTCTGCAAAACTACTTGCTCTACCTCCTTGTTTCCCTTCGAAATAGCTAAATCTAATAGTGTTCTCCTATTATTGTTTTTAAGATTCGGATTCGCCCTAGCCTAAAGCAATGCGCTCACAATGTTGGGGTAATTTTCGTAGCACACATAATGCAAAGGCGTTTAACCTTCCTTCTAAGGAACATTAGGATTAGCCCTTAATAATAGCAGAGCATGCTTCTATAGTTTACTGTAATATTTAATACTGTCTATCCCACGCCTGTCTAAGCTATATTCTTGTCGTATTGAATAACAAAGAAGAACCCTATTTACACTTGAATTGCGACTTTGTCAGGGCCTCTGCTCCACTGCATATAATGCTCATATTGCTACCTTAAAGAGTGCTCGCCTTCGAGAGTTATAAAAGGAATTAGTTAATTATTCGACCTTACTATTTAAGTCTCTATGATGCGGATTGAGTCTTTAATTAACTCCTAACTAAATTAGAATTGCATTGCCGACGTGTGTCAGACACTAAGCATAAGTACCTAAAGGTGGTATGTTTCAGGCCAACAAAGCAACTAGTACAATATCAGCTTACGAATAATACCGATCTATATTTACCCGCCTGTGGTAAAAAAGTTCTACGAGCATTATTATTGCTTTCACTTTTCAGCCCTAAAGCATACAGCCATAGAGTGGTCAACAACCCGCTCTTCTAGAAGGTCGCGGATGGGAAATAAAATGTTGTTATCGTATGAGTGGCTTCGATCAAGATCCTATCTCGGTGACGTGGCGATGATTGCCCTGTAGCTCAAACGCAGACTGACCGGCGGTATTCGATCCTGGAGCAATCAACCCTGACCTCGCTGCATCATGAAGACGCCTGCGACGGTGTCGAATAAATCTCCAGACGACCAAAAACATGAGCACTAGAATGGCTGCAAAAACCGCTGTCATGCTAACGCTGATTCCCGCCACGGCGCCCACACCAAGACTGGAACTTGCAGTTCCTTCGGTAATTGAAGGCTGCGCCGCGGCATAGCTGGATGTGGTTGGCACTGACGAAGTAGTAGTCACTTTGGCCGTTGAATCAATAGACTTGGTTGTTGAGCTGGTTGCTGCGGATGTCGATGAGCTAGTGTTGACAATGACGAATATCGACGAAGATATCTGCTGAGTGGTTGAATCAGGCGATACCCCACTGGGTAAGAATCGGAAAACCCAGCTCGACTCGTTGGCAACCTCCACAGCAGGTAGGGTGCAGGTCCAAGAAAACGCAAAAGTGGTTACCACATTGATATTGGCTGTCCAAAGATGAGTTAGTATCCAGCCATGATAACCGAGCATGCCCCGACCCGTGTCATCTGACTTACATCCCAACTTATGCTTATCAGGGTTACCTGGTGCCCCTCCTGTGATCCATAGATCCACCTGTTGAGCGTTACAGGCAGAGCAGTAGTAAGGAAACCATGTCTTTAGATTCGATTTCCAACTGATCGAGTAGTTTGCCCCTAATTTCAAGATAGATGCTAGGTCGGGGCCTCGCGGAAATTCCCAGTCCTCCTGGGGCGTGGCGGAGGGTGCGGAACAAGGCCAAGCCAAGATGCTCAGCACAACGAGAGAAACAAGATGAACATGCTGCATTATGTTGGTTGAAAGGGCGAAATATGGAAAAGAAACGGGAAGCAAAGAGTCGGCGGCACAATATACAGTGGTGTCAAGGAATGATGTACAAGAAGGCTTGCAACAGAAACAGGTTCGAGGCGGGCACGCGGGTAACTCGACATAATGGTGTGGGGCTTCGGGGCAATGTACCCATGTCATAAGCCACTGATAATCTTCCCAATACTGGCTAGTCAGTAGGATGGCCTGTGACCAATTCATCAGGAAGCTATTCGACGACAAATGGCGCCTAACGCAGCCACCGCCATATGTAGCATGTATTGGCGCCCAAGTACGGAGTATTGTGTGCGGAGTACGGAGTACTGTGGCCTGGACTAATTGATTGGGGGCTGTGGCGTAGCATGTCTCATAAGAATTTGAAGGCATACATTCAACAAGGCTAGCATTATGGTTTTGCTGAAATATCATACAGGACGGCTCAACATTCCACAAGGTGGCTGTAATCACGTATTCTATCACTCAGCCACTTTAACATTCAGCTGAAGAGAGCACAGCCAAATATTCGGGTAATTCTGTCTAATTATGGACAACGAGATGAAGCTGATCCAGTTCGGACTAACTCACCATGCTTCTGCGGGTCGCGAACACGAAGCATGCAATCGGACTGACAGTGTTGGAATATTCCGTCAAGGGACGCGGGCAGGCACGTGGGCACGTTATGTGGTTACCCTGGCGCGCCTCTTATATACGGCGCGGGCATAGATACTCTTCTTCTTCTTCTCTTCTCTTTCTTGATAGTCACGAATGAATTGAATTGTTTTACATATTGTTTTGCTTCTCCTTCCAGTATCGATACCCTCGTCACCCGAAGGAGTTAGGTCTATTCGGAGCTGTACCGGAGTAACAGAGAGTGGAGACACACCGGATTTAGCTAGAGGGTTTGATTCCCACACCCCTACCCGTAAATTATATCCCTTTGACCGCCGAGGACTGCAGTGGAGCCAGGCGCACCCACCACAACACAGGTACGAGCGCGGTATCTCACTTGCTCCTCACAACGCGTTAGAAGCCTCGCCACCTACGAATTATTCAGGCTTTTGTCATGCAGCCAGAAAGTGACATCCCTATTATCAACGCCGCGGATAGTGCGCTATTTAACTCGCTAGATAACTGCCAACAAGAGCAGGCCGCCGATTAAGGCACCCATAGACTGACTTTTAAAGCAATTCGTAATGCAAGCCTGATTTTTAACCCGTTGCAGCTAGTTAACCGCGAGCCTATTATTTAAGACCTTCTAGTTTGTCGGCCCAATTGGCGTACCCAACACTCACGTATTCTGAGGTCTGACACACACCCAGCAACGCTCCGTACACTTCAAAGGCTTCTCTATTCCTGCCAATTCTCAATACTGGTCAAGATTACCGTAGATTTAGCTTGTTCTTGTATGTTGTACGAAGACGTAGGATGTTTTACCTTGTCTTAAGTGGTATTAATAGCGGGAACCGGGCTTATAACTATTGCGTTATGAGCACTATGAGCAATTTTGGGCAGTGGAATTAATAGGAATAGAAGGATGTTATTCTGACTGAATTAAATAATATTAATGATTCTGAATTTCCTGAAGAGCCTGAAAGCCACCTATTGATGTTACTTTACAGGCCTTATATCCTCGTATTTCCCCGCATCCTCATATTTTCAGCTTAACCAAATTCCTCCGATTCTTAACTCTAATTAACTAATTTGATCCGATAGATGTGGCCGTGCGATAGGTTCCAGCTATGTACGGCAGTGATCGCGAATCTAAGTATCGCTAGTCTCAGCAAATTCTGCCTTTTGTTTCGTGATGAGCCTAAGCGAAGTGAACCGAAGTCGTATATAGTGCATATTTGCTACTTTACAATTGAATTACCAATCCTTTCTAGTGACAACCATACCTGATCTCTGCAAAAAACCCATGTAATTGGAAAAAAATGTGTGATGGCGACGGTTGATCTATTCCCATTCACGAATTTTCAGTTTTTAGTGCCTGATCCGCTACAAATAGTTTGTCCCATTGCACCACAGCTGAAACAAGTGTTTGGCGCGGTGAACGTGAAACTAGGACCCCGATAACTCCCACACGTCTCCTTGATTAAGGACAGACTTGATTACGGTATGTATAGGACTCTATATCTACTTTGACAGGATAAACAATAGGTTGGGGCCACGAAGGATCCTCCTTCAACATATACCAAGCTTCCCAACCAATGTAGCCTTGGTAGTTTTTATGCTTCAACTCATCGTGTACCCTTCCAAATTTAAGAGCAAGGAGGATTCTGAACTCTTGGGTGCTTTTGGCATCCTGATTTGGGAACCACGTTGAGAGTTGGCTTTCAGAAACGCTGCCTCGAAGAAATTGCGCGAAACTCAGAGCCGCTGCCATGCAAATCGTGTGAATGTCCTCAGCAGACATGTCCGGGGCCTTCTCACGTAAATATGCTTGGGGAGAAAGTATGTCCGGGTCCAGATTTGCAAGTCCTCTAGACTGACCCATTGTGAAAGCAGTGTCCAAATGGCCAGGTAAACTTGGCGGCGCACTTCTAAGGTGCCTCGCAATGCCCTCTAAGTGCACATGAACTTCTTTTATGTTGTTTGGAGGTGGTCCAGGTGCTCCCCGAGCGTGTGTATAGTATTTGTAGTATTTAGCTGCTGTTTCTGTTGAAGTTATATTGCCGATTATATCTTGGTTCAGTTGATTAGCGGCATGGCTTAGTGAGGAAGCCACTCTCCCGTTCACAACACTAGGAAGGTCCAGTAAAAATTGCCGCTGCCTGGAAACGACCATTTTGGGCATTTCGTCCCGGAGCTCCTGGATTATTCCGATGCTATTGTTTCGTACTTGCGCTTCCTCTGAGCTTGAATTGCTGGAGCTAAAAGCTTCATGCGCAATCGCACGTATTATTCCTATCGTCCGTGCGCCTTCAAAGAGAACCAAACGAGCCTCGATAGCGAGGGATTTTTCTATCTCCTCCCTAAAAACACTATTATTGGAAGATTGCTGCTGGTTTGGGTAGAGAAATGGATGTGAGTAGAGATACGCATGAAAGCTATCATTCAGATACTTCTTCCACGCTTCATCGCGAACTAGTATTATCTCCTCCATACTGGGTAAATCAGGTCGGCTAAAAAAACTCATAATACCTCGCTCAATATGTATGAGGACACCTATCGGGAAAAGGGGGGTGAGTAAGAAAACATCTGCGACCAGGCATAAGCCCGTGTCATTTGCATCATCTGGTTCAATCTTCTTCTTCTTATCAGCCCGAGAAATTGCTTGGAGGCCACATCCCACGATCGGCATAATTTCCGTCACAGCCGCTGTTCGTTCCAGGACGGTTGTGTTATGCATGAAGGTGTGAATCATTCCTTTAACCCACACAATACCTCCGGCAACCATCAGTGCTTTCTTGAGTTTTCCAAAGCTTCCCCAGAGTTTTGACTCAGATGTCACAAAATAGTTCAGCTCCTTGCGTACTTCAGAGTACGATTTTAAAAGCAACTCCTTAGGAGCATTTTGCTTGTATTGAGACTTTTGAATATAAGATGCCATTACCTCTGCAAATTCCTTTTCCGATATTTCTTCAGCTAACGCTGCCACTTGACCCTGTTTATGAGTCGCCGATTCTATTTTATTCTCAACCAGAGGATCTGCCCTGGGATTCAGGGCAGATCGAAACTGAATGTTGTGTATATCCTTTGGGTGATTTGGAAGGTCATTGAGTCGCGGTGCATGATTACCATTCAACAGCGAGTTAAACCAAGTATTATACCACGTGGAAACGACCTCACCACGATCGTTATACTCAGTTGCAGTTCGAATTAGCTCAGACCTAACCCCTCCGATAAATATGATCTCTTGTTGTTCCGGGTACTTAATTCCCATCCGGCGTTCAAAGGTGGCGAGAACATCAATGCCTCCATGTGCGAAAATTTCATAGCAATACCGGCCATTTATCACGAGCGGACGCCAGGTCTCTGCGAGACTATCGACAGCGCTTGAATCTGGTCGAGTTGTAGAAACAAAGATAGACTTTGTTTGATCATTGATAAATCTATGCAGATGAAGGTTTAGATCATCCAGCTTCCGGAATTCGTCTAAACTTGTTGGTGCTCTTCGGGGCTGAAAGCCTTCTTTGAAAATAACCCCTGGAGGGCGATGATCACAGCGGAAAAGAAGCTCGGCCGCTGCTGGAATTAAATTCCCATTGGCTCCATAAACCCAATTTGGGCGAAAGGTTAGTTCTCTTTGACGCGTCGCGGTGGATATGATGCGGTCTATCCTCCTAAAAACCTCGTGGGCCACTTCTTCGCTGGCGTCTCTGAGCCATGGGAGAGCTGCTCCAACAAAAAGACTTGCAATTCGCATTTTTCTTTGGTCAAATGAGGTTGATTTGAATTGCTGTTGGCGAGTCGAGGTGTCGCACTTCTTGCAGCGATTGAGCGAGGGAGCTATCCCGAAGTATTTGCCAAGTTTAAGAAACAAAATTAGCGCTACTTTTATCTAAAGAATATGTATGATAATTTTTATTAGCAACAATGTGCTAAGGACGCGCCAGAAAATCATTTTAATTAGAATGACACGAATTCCACAAATTATCAGACCACCGCCACTCACAGAGTGCTAGGTTATGATATTGCAGGTGGAACCGGTACAATTCACATCCTGAATCAAGTTAGCTAAACAGCCCCGCCGCTGATGTACATTGTACCTGGCCCTCTCAATGTCGTCGCCGCCAAAAGCGGTGGCAGTTTCCGTCGAATTCGGTGAGGAGATTAGCGTCTCCCGGATTCTGTCTGCATTTAATAATCGCGGCTATCTTGACAGGATTCTGACGCTGTGTAGCTATTAAGATAACTTTTTCTCGTAACCAATATTAATTACACCTCTATTGCTTTAACCCATTGACCTTCACACCGTCGCTTGAACTAACCTGTCGTGTGTGTTTGTGTGGATATGTGGATAAATGGGCAGTGAGAGAAAGGATACGTGACCTCTGGGCCTAAGGCAGGAATCTAGGACAGGCGTGTCCTGGATTGTAGGGGGATTTATAGGGGGATTTGCACAGGGCCGTCAGACGAGAGATTCGAATTCAATATTCAATCATCACTGTAACATAGCTCTTCCCATCAATGCGTATCAATTTGAACCTCTCTTATCTATTCCAACAGAAACAGTATGCTCCAAAATCTGGCCCCACTAATGAATCTTGAGTGAATCCCACATAGGTTCTTATCGTGAAATAGGCTACTAGGGGGGAAAAGCGCCACTGTCCACAACTTGGTGCTGCAAATTGAATTTGGAAGGGTCTGTCAGAGGAAGAATTCTTCTTCTATCATTTTCATCAATGTATATGAATTTGATCCCCTTCTGGTTGAACGCAACACGATCCGCACAGCAGCGCGAGTTCGGATCGGTTAGTCCTAGTTTCGATCAGCAACGCGAGAACGCAATACAACAGTGATAGTGTCGTGACCTTTGAGGCAATGCATTGACAGTAAGGAATGGTGATTTTGTTAGACATCATTCTAGGCTAGAACAATACTCTGCTGTACTAGTTCTCCTTTTATTTGCATCACTATAGCCTCTGCATCCATAAAACCATAACAGTAGCAGTCTCCTACAAACGTATATGCCTTGGGGTTGTCGGATTTTCGTATAAGAATAGGAACACTGCAACCAAACAGAACACACATAATATCGCCTTGACGTGCATGTTGTGGAAGCACACAGATATGACCCTTGTTCGTGACCGCTATAATTCTATTCCTCATTCCCCTCTCAAACGCTTGACAGATTAAAAGAAGATGGTTATTCTGAAGATCATTTAAAGTCTCAGGAAACTTTAGATCTATGATAACTTTAGCATCCTCCCCGCTAAGCCGTGCCGTGGTTATCCCACGCCCACAAAGAAGAGATTGAACGTATAATTCGACAATTTCTTTGTTACCGCTGCTTGAAGTTTCGAGCTCGAGATCAGTACACTGATTAATAGCGTCCGCTAGTTTAACTTCCTCGAGAGAGTACAAAGACGGCGCAACTGGCAGCGACTTTGCTATTTCCCAGTATTTGCTATATCTGCTTACCGCAGCAGAAACCGTGTTCAAGGAACTAGTGAGGTCCTTGACATTTTCCTTCAGGAGATATGCAGCCTTGAGGATTGTTGTGTGCCATAGCTGCTCGATAGTCTCGAGTTCCGCGTTTAGAGGGCACCCTGGAGAGGTTACGGCAATTGAGTCAATGAAGAGTGCAGTAACATGCAGGAAACTCCAATCCTGCAAGGGGGAAGCATTTATAACGTATTCGCCTTGAATGTCATAGCCTGAAGATGCAAATAGGCTCTCTTTGCCGTAATCAGCAACTAATGACGCAGCCGCCCTACTTTGGTCCAGGGAATAGTCCGGAACCCAAGATGGCAGATCGTGACGACCGGAAGTTTGCCACCCGCAAATAGGATCCAACGACCTGTTCTGCGATATAAAATGCTGAGTGGTAAGAGCGTAAACTTCTCCCAGTGACTTTGCGTAGTTGGGCTGCAAAAAAGCGTTCATTTGATCACCCATTAAGCCAAACAGCGCATAGACTTTGTCCTTGGGATCCGACGCTTGTCTATCACGACACTCTCTGATCAAACTGTACAGTGGCAAACGATTCCCGCCGGTCCATCCTACGCGAATCTTTTCCAGTGTTGTTAGTTTGTGGATGTTGGGGAGTGGAGATCCGCAGGTGTAATGGAGATAATATATAACACCGAGAAATTCATCCCAGGATATCGTTGTGCCGTCGTATATGATATCTGCATTCTCGGTAACTCCCAGCTCCTGAACTACCCACATTCTCTCAAACCAGCCAGAGCGCTGAATAAAGACAGTGTCAATCAGAGCCGCCATCTCAGCAAAATTCTCGCTTTCGACCTTCTTCAATCGTTTCTCTTTCGGTCGCCATTTTGTGAGGGAATCAATTGTTTTTTGATGTTCATCTGTTTCAAGGACTAGCTTTGCCCCGTCATCTCTTGCTCTGGGAATAAATATATCCATTCCCGCGTAAAGCCCTTGGGCAAGTTTCTGTCCGACGTTTAATAATGCTGCGGCGGGGAATGAAATTGCTTGGTGAATTCTCTCCTCACTCTCCTCATCTGGTGTATCATCGTCGTACATCTGTCCACACAAGTCTGCTATAAACTTTAAACACCTTTTGCCATCGGCGCAGGTCAAACCCAGCCATATCTGCACAAAATAAGCCGAATGATATATCTCCCGCATTAAAAGGACTTGTTCCGACCGCTCGGCCAGATCGTCTTGGTTAATACAAATAGCATCGGCCCACACGTATAGATTGCCCATATGCTGCATTTGCATGTCTCGAAGGGCAAAATACAGATTTTCTGTAACCTTAAGCGATTTGCCGTCGATTAGAATTTGGTGCGTCCGTGCTTGGGGTCCCCATACATATGACAGCGCGTAAAAGGAAGGTAATTGCACGCTCTGAAGAGCTCGCTGCGTGCGAGAGAGTGCAGATTTAGGCAAATAGTAATTCTTCAAAGTGCCCGCTAGGGGACGGCGAATTTTGTGGCGAGTGATCGCCTTTACATCGAAATCGAGTTTGAGGATTCGGATTTGCGCACTAGCATCCACCAATGGGACATAGCTGTAGACATTTGGCTTTGACATGGTTTGTGCAAGTGGTGTTTTAACTAGAATTGATGCCGGCATCATGGAGCTGAGCATCACTTATTAGCAGCTGCTAGCGTTAGCTGCTGGCTGAGTCAGCGGCTAAGATACAGATCCGGATCACATTACTCCGTAGTTACTCCGTGCTAGAGAGCAATGCGTTCAGTTGGAACGGAGTACACATGCACCCCGTCCGTGGTGCATAATTGCAGTTTGAAGGGCGGACGATTCCAGGCAGCCCGTCAACCGAACGACAACAGCAAGTACTATCGTGGCCTTCTTATCATCTATAACCTCTGCCGCTGACGTACTGCGGTATCCCACTTGGTGAAACTTGAGATGAATACGATCCCCATTCCGTTGGCGGCGGAAGTGATCGAAGTATGTTTGGTGTCACCTTCACGCCTGGGTTTATGCGCTCTCATATTTCCGTATTCATCGTAAAACATGCCTAGTGGATTGATTTGCCTTGGTAGCGCGGTTACGCACTCTGCCACTGTCATATCTTACGGCGCATTGTGCTGGCCTACCAGACAAACACATTTCATGTCCGATAATGAGCAGGCTTCTGTGCGTACATATTGGACATTACTCTGTATATAGGAAGGTTGCTCGGGCTAACCAGATGACTAGCGTACAGTATGGTCAATCTTTCCGGGTTTTCTCTAGCTTCAGTTGCTTGTAACGATATCGTATATGACGCGGAACAGACACCGTCTTTTTAATATGCCGCATGACATTGTTATCATCCTATCGTTAACCTTAACAGCAACGGTTGGCACAAAATTTGCATACCACGGAGTAGTTGAGCTATAAATTCCACATTATAGTAATCAAGGAGACTTATCATTCTTATGTTGACAAAGTAAAGTGATATGTCCAAGCGCGTATGTGACATATGTACTATTAAAACAAAAAAAAAAGCAACTCCGAATGTCCAGTCTAGACTTCCCATGCTATCCGTCCATGCAACCAATATTAACACATGCAAAATTGTATCAAAGCTTTCGACCCCAGAATTAAGTCATCACCACGCAGGCCTCGTGAACCATCTTGACCGGTAGAGCATTTGATTCCATATATTGGTGCCCTTTTGCCCGTTGGTAATAAAGTTGACGGTGTCGCCATAAGTCTCATTCCACTCGGCTTGAACATAAAGAAGTTGGCCACTCTCAGAGTAACTCACGGATTTTATGTCCGATCTGGGGAGGTCGACACCGTCTGGGCCTGTACGAGCGCCGACCGGCTGGAATCCGGGCATGTAGTCCTGGGCCACAGGGGCGCCGTGCTCGAAAGTCTTCGCATCCATGTCGTACACATGAACATCCATGTCTGTCGTAATTAATAGCTTGCGTTGTTGCGGGACAGGCGCCATGGCATGCGGTCCGTCCCACCACGGCGTGTCGCTGCCCCATTCTGTAGTCAGCCGCGCAGCTGTGGTGATGGTCTGAGTTTCGGGCGTTGTGTCAAAAGATCCATCTTGTTGGTGTGTGTAAGCATTGAGGATGCTTGTGGACCCGTCTTGAATTGGCGACCTGTCGTTGCCGGCAGCCCATAGCACGCTATTATGTGCATCCCATACCAATGCGTGGGTCGCTGGTATACCGTCTAGCTGTTGGATAGGGGGGTCCAAAGGTCCCTTTGTGTTGTGTATATCAAAAATCTTGATGCTGCCAGTCATCTCGTCCGTGGTGGTTGCCACTGCTAACTTGCCGTCGCCCACGAGCTCGACAGTATGGGAGTTGTCCATGTCGTCTCGATTTAGGCATATTCCGAAGGTGACTGCCTTGTCCGAATCCTGTCCAGGATGATGGTTGATGATGACGGCCGCATATCCGTGAATAGCCAACACGCTGTCACCCCTATGTGCCCACTTGTTCTCGGGCGCGCCACAACCCGAGCCTTTGCATACGTCGTACAGACATTTTTGCAGGTCAGCGGAGATATTCTTTCCTTCTTGGAAGCTCCAGGTCCACGAAGGCTTGCCAGACGTGTCATGTATGACAATTTGGGCACCCGTGGTTGCAGTGCCATAGAGACCCGTCAATATTTGAGGGTCTGGGTTGTCACTGGAGGCATAAAGGGAATGCCGCGGAGGTCTTGCGGAGACGGGGGCAAGAAGGATCGACTGAAGAGCAAAAAATGGAAATGCGAAAAGGGACGGCAAGGTGCCGGCACTTGTGAAGCCCCTCATTGTAGAATAAGGAGGTCGTGTTGTCTATTCGATCTGCTTCCAGCGGACCCTGTTGCCAGCCTTGTGGGATGATCAAGATAATCGGACAGATAATCGGAGCAGGGGACTCGCCCATTTTAATGGATTGAGCAGCATCGCTTTCGACCCAATTGCATCTACCAATTATCTCCCGTAACAAAGGCATTACGCGTCCTCCACGTAATTGGGAAATGATAGTCAGATATAAGGACTCTTGGTGGCTGAAAGGCTTGCATGGAATTGCTGCGATCCATGGGCACTAAAAGGCAGAAGTCAGCTAGAGGGCCACAGAGAAGCGGAAATGGGCACCCCACCGGATACTACGGGCCGTGTGCCTTTTACTTCATTCGTGCAAATTCTCATCTAGATCAGCGGGCGTTGCTGTCTGATCGCCCAAGCCTAAGTCCATGCACATGCAGTATGGCCGGATCGGCGGCATTGTTGTTGGGAGGACGGGGTGTTCCGTACGGAGTACTGACACACAAAATAGGAGAATGGTCGCATGTGCCTGTCCGCTTCAGGTTGAATCTGGGGAAGCGCAGTTCGTTTTTTCTCGATCGGAGCCGTTTATTTTTGGTGCTCAGCTTTTCGATAGTTCGTGTGAGGCGGTGCAGGCACCTAGCCTCCCAGCCCTGGACGCAGGCACGACAGATTACTCGAGTCGGCAAGGACGGGGCAATCTAATAAAGCGGCTCGTAGTGTGTTTTACCCAGCGCTGAGTTGCTGCCAAGAAAGCGGCCATAGGTACTCCGTACTCCGTGCACTCACAAAGTCCTCCATAACCAGATGGCAAGCCACATACGAAGGGGCTGCCGAACATCCGGCCCAACATGACGTTGATACCTGGGACTCACCAGTCGTCGTCGCTGCCAAGACCGCCCTACCCAGCAGTAGATTCTCTGCCAAGGCTGCTCTGCTCAGTAGATTCACTGCAAACCCGCCACAGTGGCAATATGGTCAAGATTGATTGCCGCTCTCCCTGTTGAGGTTTAGCGCGGGCGACAAAATACTTGGCCGCGCGTCTGGGGCTGACACGCTTCCATCAACGTGGCGGGTTAGTTTTCATAGTCTGCGGGTGGGACAGTGGCTAGTTATTGTTCCGACAAAGACGGCTAGCCTCGAACGAAAGGAGAAATAGCAGCGAATAGTAAGCCTGTTTTGGTCCGGCGGAGGGTTTGTAATTATGAACCAGCAAAACCAGGAGCTGGTAAATGGTCAAATGTAGCCCGGATCAAGTTTTTGCCTCTTTTTTGGTTGATGACTTGTGGTGGTGCTCACGAGCAGGTTGTGATGCAGTTCATTGGCCCGACACCCGTTAGATAAGATACTCTCGACAGAACCCCTCTAGTGTTTAGGAGATATTATGGAGTAGAAAGTGTATTGAGCTGTACGGAGTACTCCGTACATACTTTGGGATATTGAGTCGATGCATCAACTGCTCCTTGATGCCCCTGTCGAGTTTGACACTGATGGCTATATGCAGTTAATTTTACTCCGTAATGTTTTTAAAATATTTTTCTTAATGACATCCGGCAGGGATGGAATCTTGGTCAACATTTGCTGTGTATGCCGCAGCCGAACAGAGTGCGGCTTCCAGCCTACCAGCATGCATGCAATGTTCTTCATTGCCTTTTAAAACACACATATGCTCTGCGTACTGAGGCGCCGCGAGTTACAAAGCCTGGGCATTAACGGCGGTAAGCTAGGTGGCGGAATTTACTGCACTTTACTATAGGGTAGCAACGCGGCATCGCGGCGTCGCTCTTGTACTGAAGCTGACCCATCCATACTGGCTTACGGAGTAACTACTCCATACTCCGTACAGCAGCACACGTGCTACCACGCTACTGCACCGCGCCTTCCCCATCAGGATAGAGGAGCGCAGGATTTCGTGCTCCATTACAGATAACGACTGCCATTACTCCGTACAGAGTACAGATAACGATTGATCTCTTTACTGGAACCAAAATAGGTACGGAGTAAGTAGCGGGACCCTTGCTCGCTGCCTTTATCTTTACCGCCATTACACATTGCACCCACGGCTACGTGCGAGGCATAACGCTTCTACATACATTGCGGTATCTTTTACGCTGACGGGTACGTAAAAACTTTATGCCATATGCAGTAGCTCCTCCGTACTTTCCTCTGCACTCCATGTCCATATAGTTAGCTAGTACTCCGTACAGACCTGCGGCACCTCGCTTAGCATGACAGCGCAATCTACTCTCTGCCATAGGGTAGGCTACGTCGTCCACCAAACTATCCTAGGATCCATGGTTGCACAAAGGAGTTGGATGGGGCCTTCTATCTACAAGTGGTCTGGTGCACCAAATACCCCGCGACGAAGGAAAATGCAGAGCTTCTTATTTGTCGAGTCGGCCATGCACTCAACAATCGCGCAGGTGACGTGCTTAGATTCAAGGGTGCGATACAAAAGTGCCTCCGATGCCAACTGCATTTCCTCGCCACATCACACCCAAATTGTCGTTCCGGATGCCCTTTGTTAGCTGTCAGTTGTTGGTGCTCTGCATTGGTTCCCCCAAAAGTCCCTCCATTCTGGTCTTGGTGGATACACTTGAATGCCATTCCTCATTGCGGCTCCTAATAGCACAAGGGCGAGGTCGTATTGCACCATCGCGATGAAACCACAAACATGCAAGATGTAAGATGGCGCGGGTTCAGTGCAACACGCGGTCGTAGCACGAGTGATGTGCAGCTGGGCACTTAAAATACAGCACCCACCGCAATGAACGAAAGCAAAAAAAAATTAAAAAATTGAGACACGACCTGCGAGAGTTTCCGACAGTCGGCACACGATCTGCAAGATCTGGCTTTCGAGTTGAGGCGAGTGAAATTGGCCCAAAAATTCGAGATAAGCTTGCCGATCTCCATCGCGTCGGCATAACCCCGCCTTCAATATGGCCCAAGACGCCAGCATCTTGGGCGGCCTTAACAGCCCCGTCGAAAGCAAGGCAGTCGGTGTGCCCAGCCACGAGGCCGTCAACGAGAAGATTGCCCATCCCCGGGAACATATCGCGCCCGCTCAAGATGATAACTCGGATCGCGACGTCAAAGACGCTGCGGCTGTCTCCTATGGTGGTGGTCGGGAAAAGGATTCCGAACACGAGGACGCCATCATTGTCACGGGCTTCGACGTCGCAGAGCACTTACTGCCGCTGCGAGACGATTTCGAGCCTGCACTGACTTTTCGGAGCATCTTCCTGGCTTCGTGTTTGTCCGCATTCCAGGCTGTTATGAGCCAGATCTATACAGTAAGCTCCGCACTTTTTCTTCATGATGCGGTTTACTTTCTCGAACGTCGTCTAACTCGAAGGAACCCCCTTCCCCCGACGATTTAGTTCAAACCTACATCCATCACTATTTCAGGAACATTCATAGTCCTCATCGCCTACTTTGTAGGCAAGGCGTGGGCCTTCATTCTGCCTCGAGGCGATCTCCACGAAGCAAGATGGAGGCAAAATGGGGGTGGCGAGGGCAAACTTCCTCGATGGATACGCGTGATCCGCTTCATCAATCCCGGGCCGTGGAACTTGAAGGAGCATGCCATTTGTTCCATCACCGCCACATCTGCATCCAACGCTGCCGCCAGTATTTTTGTATTCACAGCCCAGGATCTGTTCTACGACCTGCCGTTGAGCGCGGCTACCGTCGTGCTGAGCATCATCTCAATTGGTCTATTCGGCTATGGTATCTGCGGCATACTTCGTCCCATTTGCGTCTGGCACGTCGAGGCTGTGTACTGGGGCAGTCTTCCCACTGTCAAAACCCTACAAGGTCTCCACTGGCAGGACTTAAAGAGCTCCAAGCCACTTCGGGTCTTCTGGTACAGCTTCTTCGCCATGGCCGTGTACGAAGTCTTCCCTGCCTACATCTTCCCGTGGCTCAACTCGGTTTCCATCCCTTGCTTGGCCGCCATGAATGCGACTGGCTCCAAGGCGGCAGTGCTCACAAACCTGTTTGGCGGGGCCACGAATAACGAAGGACTGGGTCTTTTCACTCTGTCGTTTGATTGGCAATATGTAAGACATTTCACCTGTTTTCCACTTTCCCAAACTTCAGTTCTAGAAGGCTGAGACTAATTGAGTGAACCTTTGGGATAGATTACTTCCTTCCAGACCTCCCTGCCCCTCAAGCTACAAGCCCACCAGGCTGTCGGCTTCTTCATTTGCTTTCTGGCCATGATTGGGATCTACTACAACAACGCCTGGGATGCCAAGTCGCAGCCATTCATGTCGTCAAGACTCCGAACAGAGAGCGGCAAGGCGTATCCCACGGCAAAAGTCTTCGTGGGAGGTGTGCTCGACCAAGCTGCGTTGGCCAAGTATGGCCTGCCTAGACTGACTGGGAGTTTTGCATACGCTATTTTCATGGCGAATACCGCTGTTCGTATCCACTCTCGCCTTTTGTTTTGTTTCAGCAGCCTAATTCACACCGGTCCGTGACTAACACGGTATCTAGATTGGCGCCTTGATTGCCCACTGCATCTTCTTTTGGGGGGGAGATTTCCTCAAGTCGTATAAGAGCGCCAGGGCCGGGCGGTATGACGACCGCCACCATGCGCATATGGTGAAGCACTATAAAGAAGCACCGTGGTGGTGGTACGTCATTGTTCTGGTCGTCAGTTTTGTCCTTGGCCTCGTCGTCGTTATTCGAGAAAACATTACGCTTCCGGCCTGGGCATACGTTGTTGCGCTATTGCTTGGAATATTCATAGCTCCTTTTGTGAGTGTGACCTGTAGAAGATCAAATGATACCGACGTCAAGAACACGTTTGGCTAACGTTTTCTTATAGAGCGTCATTCTATTTTCTCGGTACGGCAACGGTATTGCCACAAATAATTTGTCCAAGATGCTCGCCGGCTTGTTGGTGCCTGAACGTCCCATTGGCAACATGTATTTCGCGGCTTGGTCACACAACGTCATTGCCAACTGTCTCAACCTGTGTAATGACTTGAAGATGGGAGAATATCGTATGCCCATGTCTGCCCAATGTTATTCGTCAGAGGCCGGTTCAGATGCTAACCATTTGGTGACAGTTAAAATCCCCCCCCGAGTCATGTTCCTCACACAAATCTATGGCACTGTCCTGGGAGGGTTCGTCAACTACGCTGTAATGATCTCCATTGTTAGTGGCAACCGAGACCTGCTCGCCAATTCCGACGGCAACGCGTCCTGGAGCGGTGCATCCATCCAAAGCTACAACACCAACGCAACGTCCTGGGCGCTGGCCAGATACCTCTATGGGGCTGGCGGCAAGTACTTCCAAATTCCTATAGGCCTGGCCGTCGGTTTCGGCCTCGTCGGCGTCCATCGAGTAATTGCACACGTGAGTACCAAACAGAATTCCTAAATTGACTGTCAAATTGTTGCTCTGTACTTACAAAAGTATTGCGTGTTATTTAGTTCGTTCCCAAAGTCCGAGGCTTTGCGCTCGAGGAGATCAACTTGCCCCAGCTCATCCAGTACGCTGGCTTCATTCCCTACAACCAGTCCCAAACCTGCGTCATCTTTAGCTGGATCATCGTCGGCTTCTTCACGCAGTTCTATCTGCGAGACTATAAGCCGCGCATCTTTAGGGACTACATGTACCTGGTGACCGGTGCTTGGGACGGCGCCAGTCTCTTCGTGCTCTTCATTCTCTCGTTTGCTGTCTTTGGCGCCGGCGGGAAGTCTACTCCGTTTCCCCAGTGGTGGGGTAATAATTCGAACGGAACGCTTGATCATTGCCCGGCAGCGGAGTAGGATTGCTTGCTGAATCTCATAGAGACGAATGACATACTCTGTTGGTGTGCGGTCTCGGCCTGACGGCTACCCTCCGGAGTGGGCCCAGCTTCTGTTATTGTGCTGTGATGTAGAGTATAACCAGCCATAATACTACACTAGTGCTTGAAGATTACTCAAAATACCCTTCTAATGCATACTATATTGTAAGAGAATCACATAGTATAATAACCTCTCCAATGGTTTTGTCCGGTACTAGTCTCAGGGGAGGGAAGTGCCGAAATTTAAACTTGCGCCGTCGCCCAAATGCGCCGGTGAAAGATTTGTAGTACTGCCGCTTTAAACTGGCGGGCGTGGTTCGACCATCCCAAACACTAATCTAGGAAGCTCATCTGGCCACCCCGCAGCACAGAGAATGAGCTCTGTTCAAGCCTAAATGGGCGTCTCCGCCCACGGTCATGGTGTGCCAATCCTTCCTCCTTACCACGGGTGCAGCATCGAAAGCGGCAGCGAGAAATGGCTTTGGCTACTGCACGGGCATTTTCCAAAAGCAAATTTTTGCGCATTCTCTAGATTGTGATATTTTTTTTTTTAAAAAAAAAAAAAAAGAAAAAGAAACCACAAAAGGAAAAGGAAATGCACTACGCAATTACGTATGTTTTGCAGCTTGTAGCACCGATTGTCCTATCTACCACCAAGAACCCGCCGACCAGGTCATTTGCAGACAATACAGTCGCACTATGCCCATCTTGGCGCTGGCTGCCGGTGGTCCATGATACTGGTAAGCACTGATCATGCTGTCGGTGATTACCTGAGCGGTTCGAGTTTCCGCATGGAGTGGAAACATGCGATGACTCTAAAGTCAAAAAGACGAGAGTTCGGGCGGTCTGGTCGCTGGGCACTCTTCCAGCTCTGCTGGCTGCGGGTGCGCTATACGGAGTACGGAGTACCTAGGCACCCTTACTTAGCACCTAGCCCGTCGAGCTCACAGGGCTGGTTGCGCTGGTTGCGCTGGTTAGGTCACGCGGTGGGTGGTTTACTGGGTCCAACGCATTGCCGGAGAGAAGATGGGCGTCATCTTCGTACTCCGAACTCTGAACCCTGGTACGCAGAAGAGCGGACGCCGTGCGATGAACCTAAAGACAAGACGGCCAAAATTCCAGATATCAAAGAGCTTTACGAACACAGCCGAGACGAGAATCTTCATTGCGACATATCTGCTATTCCCAGAAAGAGAATGAGTCCAGCATACTCTGCGGCATGGCGGGCAAGAGTCTGACGAGAAGTATTGTGGGTGGTTGACCTCGCACGGCATGTGCTGCACAGAGTCGAGCTTAGATTTATCGCCGTGCAAAGGATTTGAAGTTTGAGCCCCGCGCTTGTGCCGTGATTCAAGGCAACTATTTGGGTCAATTGGCACCTTGACTTGACTGCGGGCCATGAAGCGGCCCGGATGTTCATGACTATTCATTCACCGGGTTTTATGTGTTGGGCCGTGAATATTGGTCGTGGCCCGGTGCGAACGCGGTTGGTATCACCGCCGTCGTTCGTTGTACCGAGCAGCGGACGGCTCGTTTTGCATCGACTGCGTAAACAATGTTTATTTTGAATGCCAGGCTAAATAAGCACTGAAAGGAAATTGCCAAATCTAAATACATGCTGCAAGTTCTATATACAAGAATATACAAAGAAAATAGTCATATGCTTGACTGCACGACACAGCCATTTTGTGCGTAAGCATCCATCTCTTTCTACTGTTTCTCCAACAGCGGCATCACCATCCCGCTCGATGAGCCCATGAGAAAGCTAGCCACCAACTCATCCATGCCGGCAGCCTTTGCACTAGCAATCCAGTCATGCATGGGCAAAGTGCGGACGGGATTCGAATCTGAGTGACCCAGATACTCCTTCAACTGGTCTGCTGGCACGACAGTCTCTCCCGATTGATGGCGGTATGTAACATCCTCGCCGGCTTTGCAGTTTAGCACATCCCCCACAATCATCTTCGCTGCCGTCTCCACGCCAATGAGGTCAAACCAGCCAAAATCGGCTCCCAGGTCTGGCACGGCCCGAAGCGACTTGGAGAAGCGAAGCACGTTGTGGACAATGTCTTGGCTGCCGACGCCGTCGCCTGTGATGTTGGATGGGCGGTGCACAAACACCTGCAAGCCGGGTACGCGGCTGGCGCACTTCTCGAGAAGCTTCTCGCTTACCCATTTGCTGGCGACATATCCATGGGAGCCATCTGCCGGCGGGGTAGCGTGTGACGGAATGCTAGTCTGTGGCAAGGAGTCCCATCTTGTCAGCGTGGCAACGCCTCCCGTCGACACGAAGTGAATGGCTGGCACTCCCTTCTCTCGGTCGTGAGCCTGAAGCAGCAATCGCGTAAGCTCCCATGTTGAACCGACATTCGTTGCTCGAAGGCTGCCGTATCTCTTCATGTGGGAGACCTCGGCTCCGTTGTGCACGATGGCGTCTACTTCCGCAAACAACTGGGAAGCTGCTTGACCATCAGGCAGACCAAGAAGCGGTTGTGAGAGGTCGCCACGGTGGACGATCACCTTGGGCGACTGCAACAACTGCTCGGGCATACGGCTCGGATTGCGGACGGCAAGGCAGTGAATGCGCCGCACGTTCGGGCTGGCGACGAGTTGTCTGAGAAGCGCCTGACCAAGGAACCCGGAGGCGCCGGTCAAAAGGACGGTCAAGTCGGTCTTGGACTCCAAGGATCGCGAGAAACTGGTGGTGTTGTTCAGGACAGCGGAGGGGATCCCTGCGGGCTCCGTCTCCTGCTCCCAATCAATCTCTTCGCCGTCAGTCTCGTCAGACGACCCTTGAATACGGGCAGCCAAGCCTTGGAGCGTGCTGGTTTTGAAAAGCTCGGGGAGAGAAACTTCGACATCGAATACCTGTTGAATCTGGGCCTTGAGCTGCAGCAGCAGCAGGGAGTTGCCGCCGACGGAGAAGAAATCAGAGCCTCTGTTGATTCGGATGGGAACTCCGCCCGTATTCGTGATCACATCTCTCCAGATTTTCTTGAGAGCGGCTTCACATTCATTCACATCCTCGTCCTCTCCGTCATCCTCGTCAATTGTCAGAGTTGGCAACTCCATGTTTTCCAACACTGCCGTATCGAGCTTCCCGCGCTCGGTAAACGGCAACGTCTTCAATGGGACCGCGATTGACGGACGCATGTATGCGGCGAGGGGGAGTGTCTGGATTAGAGACTGCAAGTAGTCCACTTCATTGACGACAGCGCTCTGCTGGCTGAAGACGACAAAGGCGGCGAGGAATTTGTGCTCCGCAGATGACTTTCCGCGGACAACCACCCTGGCATCGCTGAGAACACCACCGGACGTCTCGATCAAGCAAGTTGAGACCTCATCCAGCTCGACACGGAATCCACGAAGCTTCACTTGACTGTCTCCATCTATGCGGCCCAGAATCATAATTGACCCATCCGAAAGCATCCTGCCACGATCGCCTGTCAGGTAGCACACGCGGTCCATGCCCCGTTGGCGTGCATTCGCGTAACTGCTCAGGAAGCTCGCTTTCTGCCACTTTCTGGCACTCGCCTCTGGCAGATCAAGGTAGCCTGTCTCGACAACACCTCGCCCGGAAATGGCGACTTCACCAACCCAGCCAACAGGAACGGCGCGACGCTCGGAATCCACAACATACATGCCATAGCCTGGCAGAGCTGCTCCGATGGGAACTTTGTAGTCGGCCCCCCTAGTCGCAGCGTCTACCATGGAGACGCTGCCCACGGCAGACAAGATGGATGTTTCGGTCGGTCCGTAGCCGTTGAACACTTGCAGACTCTTTAGACCAA
Source organism: Conoideocrella luteorostrata (assembly GCA_032433595.1). Classification (NCBI taxonomy): domain Eukaryota; kingdom Fungi; phylum Ascomycota; class Sordariomycetes; order Hypocreales; family Clavicipitaceae; genus Conoideocrella; species Conoideocrella luteorostrata. The sequence goes on from JASWJB010000069.1 coordinate 102,057, forward strand.
GGCTAGCAATCTTGTCAATGAGATTAGGAGCGAAGTTTTCGCCACCACAGATGACAACGCGCCAGTCTGTACACTCACTCAAGGAGCTGTGTCCGTACTGCAAAAGCGCATGGGCCTCCGAAATGATGAGCAAGGTGACAGTCACGCGCTCCCGCCTCATCAGCCCAGCAAGCTCGGCCGGATCGCCGTGGTTATCTGTTATAACCGTGGTGCCACCGTTGGCAAGCGCGACGAACATCTCCCAGATGGCGGCATCGAATCCCTGGCCAGACTGTTGGAGCACGACCTCTCTACCGAGAGAGAGTCGCTGCGTCGTAGCGGTGATTGCGGTGCAAATGTTGGCATGGGTCAGTGGTATTCCCTTCGGTTTTCCAGTTGAGCCACTTGTGTACAGTATGAAAGCTGTGTCGTCGGCTGAAGAGAGGTCCTTGGACGAACCACTCGGGTTGATCTTTGATGCTTCTTGGATGTCCAGGAGACGGAGTTTTCGGGTTGCGGCAATCTTGGAGGCTCGGGCCGCCGTAGCACCGTGATAAATGAGAATGGAGGCACCAGACTCAGTAACAACATCCAGCAGCCGCTCATCTGTCGCATATACGTCCAGTGGTACATAGACAGCTCTCTGTCGATGGAGGCTAATTATGATAGCCGGACTGTCTACTGTAGCCTCGCAAAGAACGGCAACCCGGGAACCCTTGCCAAATCCTTTGGTAGACTGGAGCACAGCTCCGATCTGGTTGGCTCTCCTTGAGAGAGCATCGTATGTCATTGAGCTGCCATCAGCGGCCTTCACGGCCACAGCTTCCGGATCTGCGGCGACCCAGGCGTCGAATCTCTTAGACACTGTATCTGGCTCATTGTCTGCCTCTGTCGCGGGACCCGTGCCAAGCTCAATTCCGCGCTCAACAAGCACCGGGTCATAAATAGGTATCCTTCCAACCTGGCAAGACGTATCGGCGGAGAAGCCTCGAAGCAGGACCTTATATGTTGCAATTAACATGTCAACGGCGTCCTCGTCGTAGAGGTAGTCTTGGGCAGAGATAGTCAGGAAACCTGTTCCGTCCTCCTTTTCATCTATCGAGATGGCCAAGTCAAATGGTACCTTGGCATCGTAGTAGTCCAAGAACTCCATGCGAGTGCTACCCATGTCGGAGGCCTTGGTCGCACCCATTCTGTAATTAAAGATGACTTGCGCAAATGGGGTCTGCATTTTGTCCGCAGGCACACCGCAAGCCCGCGCGATCTCCTCAATTGGCACACCAGAATGGCCCAGGGCGCCGTACACCTTAGAGCGTGTTTGCTTGAGCACATCGGAGAATGCTTGCTCATCTTGGACATTGAAGCGTACGGGCATAATCTCCAGCAGAAAGCCAATTGTCTGGCTCACGGAAGGATCGGCGCGGTTGGCATCTACTATGCCGATGCAAACGTCATTAGTTTGCAAAAGACGCTGCAACAACACCTGAAAAGCTGCCAGCCAAAATTGAAATGGTGTTGTGCGGAAAGAAACACTTGCTCGCTTAATGCCCTCAATGAGCGATGCATCAATGGGCACCATCTTATCGCACATGGAGTATCGAGTCAATGCCCTCCGAGCGCTGACTTTGGCAAAAGGGAACAGAGGCAAAGCTGATGGAGGCTCTGGAAACACGGTCTTCCAGAATTGAATGCGTTCATCGTATGAACCATCCTTGATATCGCGTTGTTGTTTCTCAGATATATCGATGCAGCTGAGCGGCGCAGAGAGCGTCGAAATGCTTGTTGGATCTCGGTAGAATGTCCCAAGGTCTTCCAAGAAGAGTTGCCAGCTAACACCGTCGATGATGATATGGTGGTATCCGAAAATCAACGTGTGTGACTCTGAACTATGGGACACGAGCGTCGCAATGAAGGAGTCGGCATTAGCAATATCGTAGGGATAGTGGTGAATGCGCTGGAACTCGGCATCTACACTCTCAGATGTGTTGCTGTCCTGGAGAACCTTGAGGCTAAAGTTAGAGGCACTCAGAACGGCTTGCATAGGTATTCCTGTTTTCTCGTCGGTGTAGAAGGTAGTTCTGAAGATCTCATGGCGTTGAATGATCAAGTCAAGAGCGTCGGCAAGTCTGGCGACGTCGACAGGTCCTGAAAGACGATAGGAGGTAGTGCAATTGAAAGGTGCGTTGTCTTCAAGAATCTGAGTAGAATGATAGAATCTAGACTGACCCAAAGATTGTACCGCCATCTTTTGTATACTCCCTTGCTTTCCTCCTGGTGCGCTGTACCCTTCAGGCGACGAGACGGACGTACGATTACTTGTTGTCTGAGGAGTGGTGACGGCAGAAGAGGATACCGAGGAAGAAGAAATGTACTGTTCACGATCTTTGAGTGCTGTTAGAGCTGCCTTCGGAGTTGCTGGTGCAGAGTTACGTGAAGTCGTAGTCGTCATCTTGGAGGGTTCGCTCGCATCCTTGGCAGGACTTGCCTCGCCTTTGACAAACGACATCTTCGCAACAGCTTTCCGGCACACTATAGCGTGCGTCAATTATAAAAATGATCTCTCATAGCTTGAACAAAGAAGACATACGCTGACTGGTAGAAGACCCTCCCAAAATCTCAAGAACCGGCACTTCAGCTGTATGCTCCGTGAGCAACCAGCGTCGGATTGATGCAGCAACGAGAGAGTCCACGCCAAAGTCGATAATCGGCGTGTCGGCCGAGATTTCGTTTGCAGGAATCTACACCAATGTTAAAGAGGGAAATCGTCACAGAGATGCGATTGCCTACATTCAATTCAGCGGCGAGATGCTCAACGAGAGCCTCTTGAAGCAACTGACAAGCTTCTTCGGCATTGGCTGCGTTGGCAACCTTTTGTTTTGTTGAACCGGCGCCGACATCGTCATCACCCTCGGCAGCTGCGACATCAGTAACAAGGTGGGAGAAGCGAGGGTTGTTGTACCAATTAGGTCTATTCGGCGACGAAGAGACGTATTGCTGAAGACCAGTAATGATCTCGCTGTCGCCATCGCCAGTACCGGCGACGATGGCCTCTGCAAGCATGTGGTGCAGGTCAGGTTCGGAGATTGGTGCAAGATTCTGCCGGCGGAGGTTTTTCTCAATCACCCCGGTGCCCGCGTCGCCTTCAGTGCGTTGAATGACACCGATACCGATGACCATGCCGATATCTACGACCGACGCAGCCTGGCCGCGACGTCTTCTATCGCTAGCCAGGCCTACCATGAACTATGTGTCGATTAGCTTGGGCGGCAATGCGGATGATGAAAGCAAAGCAAGTCTAGTTACCATGTTTGCGGCCGAATAGTTAGCTTGTCCCGTCATTCCAGTGGCCGCATTCACAGAAGAAAACATAACGAAAAAGTCAAGATCAACATCCTCGAAAACTTCGTCCAGAATTTGCGATCCGTTGACCTTGGGCTGCAGCACCTTTTGCATGTTCTCGAACGACATGTCCGCGAACAAGCCATCAGCTAGAAGCATAGCGCCATTCATAACGCCAGCCACCTCCGGCATGTCCTTGGCAATGTCGTTGCGTAGTCGAATGACATCATCTTTCCTAGTCACGTCAGCAGCTTCAATTCTGATTTCAGCGCCCTGAGATTGTAGCTCGGAGATCCAATGGCCATTGCGAGTTGGGCGTCGGCTTGTAATAACGACATGGCGAGCACCGTTTCGGACCATCCATTTGCAAATCGACTGGCCCATTTGTCCGGCCAATCCGACAAGAAGATACGTTTTGTTGGCTGAGAAGAGCTTAGTAGCATCAATTGGCTGTGCTTGAACTTTGACGACCTGTTCACCAGCCCAGCGAATGACTTGAGGTCCCTGACTGGAAGGAAGCTTCTGCTGAACAAAGTCTGGGGCATCCACGACAGCAACGTTGGGAATGGTTGACAGAGAGGAACTTTCAGCCAATAGTGCAGTGAGTTCTCGGATGACGACGGCGCTTGAGAAGCCAGATTGCAATCCGCGTAGAGAGAGTACGGCGGTCTTGCTCGGTAGGCAAGCGCGAAGTGCCGCGATGCTTTCATCACTGAGCCGTCCATCTTCCGAATACACTACTGCACTGAGATCGGTCGGAATTGCCTTGACCAGTTCTCTCTTAGATGTTCCAGACACCATGGTAATGGTACGACCGTGTCGTCCAATTGCAGACGCCTCATCGGTAGCTGCGAGGAAGCGGAAGAACCATGCACGCTGGTCCGACTCGTTTTGAGAATACGCTTCCAATGTGGTCATGAGAGTCTCACCAAACTGGCAAAAAAGGACGCTCTCATTCTTTGGGATTGCGCTCAAGATCAGCTTGGCTTGCAAGTTATAGTGGATTTGACTGAGGAATTGGGCAATTCCCTCTCCCGCGCTGAAATTTTCATCCTCAAGAACCACGATGTCCTCGTACGGGACCTGAATGAGAGAGGCATTACTCGACGTAAGTGCTATAACTCGAGATCCATAGGATAATCTTCCCGCGCACAAGTACTTTAGCGTCTGAGAATGAGTGATTTCGATCGGCTCATTGAGACAGAAATCGACGTGAACATTGGCATGTACAGCAGATTCTAATGCCTGCGGCACGCGAACTATGTTCGCGACATGTGGCACATCTCCAGCAGCCTTGTTGATTGAAACCACGGCGCTTGAAGTCGAAACCGCGTTCTCGATAACTCGCCTTATGGAGTTGACAGAATCGTTGCGCTCCTGGTCCATTGTAATACGGGGAATGTACACGTTGCCATTCTTAATTGCTAGTTCCAACTCCGTCGTCCAAAGGAATGACGAGGACGAAGATCGGTCCTGCAGCCTTTCAGAGACAATAAGTCGTAGGAAGGCTTCTAGAACGGCCGTTTCCGACCCTTCAATTGAGTCCACGTCCAAGAACTGTAAACGCATCTCAGGATCCTCATGAATGACTGTTCTGCCGAGACCGACCAAAGCACTGTGGTATGGCCCAGCTGGAGAAGACTTATTGATCACCCAAGTCATGGTCTTGTAAGATTTGAGAACAAGCTGAAGCTTGCTGAAAGTTTCTCTGTTCAAATCCTTCAACACTGGCTTGTCAAGTTCAGTAAGGCTTAGAATAGCGCGGGCATTCGGCTCGGCATCAACGCCAATATCCATCAAGGACTCTAGGATACGAATACGACCGCCCCAAACTGCGGAAATTCGAGACTCCAGTGCTTCCGCAAGCCGGATAGTGCGAAGACTGGTGCCTCCTAGAATGATAATATCTCCTTTGAAGATATCAGAGGCGGCGTTTGAGCGGACCAAAGGGTTTCGAAGCACGGCGATTAGGTCATCATCAGCTTGGGATACAATGACTGAAGTGGTAGACTTGGGCTGGGTTGATTGCTTTTCTGTGGAGGAGAGAACTCCAGAGAAGCCCGATTCCTTCAGCTCTCTGTGCAGCTGGGCGAGCGACATGGCGACTGTGGGGGCTTCCATGTCCATGGCTGTTTGAAGAAACTTCAAGTGTATGCAACCATCTTCCGGAGTAGCCATGAGCAAGAAACCTCCTGGTCGCATCAGCTGTCGAGTTGTCCGCATTTGCGCTATCGACTTCAACGGGTCTGCAAGAATGACCAGGTCGAATGAATTCGAGAGCAAGCTTTCGTCGCTTTCCAATTGTACGAGACGCAGTCTCTCATCGCTGATGTTCATGGAGGCTTTACCCTGTTCCAACTGCGCGGAAGTGTCAAACGCAACGGTATATGAAGCAAACTCTGACCCAAGATCTGTAAAGACCCGTCGAACAACACCACTTGACGAAGCACCCAGCTGCAATATCCTCATCCGCGGGTAGCGATGAGCAATCTGTTTCGCAAAGTTGGACAGTTGCAACTCGGTATGACCTAAACCGTAGCGCTCAGTGTGCCATCGGCGAAGGAGGACATCGAGAGGCTCAACAAGCTGGAACTGTCGCCGAAGACGCTGCATACCAGAGAGGCCACTTTGCAGCAACTGCTCGACAACTCTGTCAATAAGCACCGCGTCCACGGGCTCCGGATGGTCATACTGCAAGCTCTCTCCGTCGTCCGAATAATGACGCGGAGTCGTCATGAGTTTCGCCAAAGCAGGGTATTTCTCAGCAATGCTCTCCACAGATTTGGCAGATCGAAGAGCTTCCAGAGCCCGCTGAGCCTTCTGCTCCAGCGCGCGGTAAGACAGTTCGTCGATATCGGAGGGCTGACTGATGCACTCCTGCCCGGAAAGGACGTCTTGTACCCAGAGAGTACGTTGGAACACCGGTCTATCGTCTTGTGCAGTGGTCGGAATCAGAGCACTCATGGTCAGGTCATGGATCGCAAGGCGCTGTTCACCAGTCGTTCCATCAAAGATCTCAATGTCAGAAGTGATCTTAGGCATAGAACCCTGCGCTGCTGGCTCGAACTGCGAAATAAATGAGTCAACAGCAACGTTTGTAGATGCAGTGATTCCAGCAGACGGGGCAAATAACCTGATACTGCCAATCTTGGTCGGCAAGAAGGCAGTCCACAGTGAACCGTCCATAGTAGCTGCAAAGGCCGCAAAGACGGTCTGAAAGCTCACGTCAAGCCAAGTAGGGTGAATAGCGGCGTGTCTATGGCCTTCCTCCACAGTAATCACCGCGGTTGCTCTATTCATGGATCGCTCCAGAGACGAGATTGCTTGGAACGACCCACTATATCCCAAACCCAGTTCTCCTAATGCTCCGTAAAACCGTTCAATGCTCATTGGACTTAGATCATTACTAAGCTCTTGCTCCCTAGAAGGTATACAGAGAGAATTGCAAGCATCACTGTGAATTCGTACTTGTCCAGTGCATACGCGACGCATAATGCCATCCTCCAGAGCAGCGGCGCTCAGAGAAAATGAAGCAGTCACGACGCCGGCCTCAGAAGAATCGATGGTCTGTAGCGAAAACATGGTTTCGCTACCTTCAGAGCTGTCCGTTAGCGCGATGGCCTTCGAGATGATCAGATTTCGAAGCTCTAGCATGTGTACGTTTTCGCCTCGGATACGGGCGAGTGCTGCAGCTGCTTCAAGGGCCATGGTACAGTACACAGCACCAGGTACGATGATTTGACCTTGAATTTTATGGCCTCGGAGCCAAGGCAGTTCTTCAAGTTTAAATATGTTGCGCCAGCGTGGTTCATAGTCGCTATCATCCGTTGTCCTTGCACCGAGAAGCTCATGAGGGCGCTCGCGGCGGGAACGAAGCTGTTTATTGATACGAGATTCTCGCCAGAGCATACGATGATCCCATGGATAGCCAGGCATATCTTCGACAGGAGCTGGAGGCGTGAGAGAGGAGGATTCAGCGAAAGACTCGAAGTATCCTTCAAAGTTGACGAAAGAAGGGCCGAGATTCAGCCAAAGCGAGCCCAGGGCACTAGCGAACGCGGCAACATCATCACGTTTTCTGTCCAGTACTCCCTCATAGAGAATGTTCTCGCCCAGAACAGCCTTGATAGCCTGTAGAGTTGGGCCTTTCAACGCCGGGTGGGGTCCAACCTCGAGGCCAACTGTAAAGCCGTCAGGGTTCCTCTGCAAGGTACCCTTGACAGCTTCTGAGAAGAGCACCGTTTGAACCATGTTGTCTCTCCAATAGGTGCCAGCAAGCTCGGATTTGTTGTTCTCCCAAGTCATCTCAGAACCTCCGTAGACACTCGAAACCCAGGTGCAGTCTCCCTGAGGCTTGTTAACTTGGATTTTACAGGCTAAAAGAGAATCGACGTAGGCGGTAGCGCAGGGAATCATGTGGTGAGAGTGATACGCAGTGTCGACCTGCAAGACTCGGTTGAAAACACTCTTCTCGTCCAATATGGCCTTCGCAAGTAGCACAGCCTCTTCATCGCCGGATAAAGTGACGCTATTGGGCGAGTTACTTGCTGCTACCGCCAACCTATCCTTCAGCTGGGGCTCAGTCGAGCAGAAGGCTGCCGCTTCCTCAATTCCCCAGCCAACGGCAATCATAGAACCCTTCTGGCCAACCTTGCCGCCAGCTAGTTTAGCGTGCACACCGCGATAGTAGGCAATGCGGATCGCGTCAGTCGCAGAGATGAATCCTGCTGCATATGCGGCACCAATTTCACCAGAGGAATGGCCAACAACGGTGTGGAAAGAGATGCCGGCTGCTCTGAGGAGATCGACGAGTCCTATTTGCAATGCGGTGCAGGCGGGTTGGGAAATTGCAGCTTCACGAATTCGTGACTTGCTAGGTTCAGCTGAAAGTTCATCGCATAGTCTCCAATTTGGTCCATCGGGAAGAGTTCTCAAGGCTTCATCAAGGTCTGCAATGATGTCGCGGAAGCGTGGTGAGTTGCGCAGCAAGCTGGCGCCCATGGTTGGCCATTGAGCGCCTTGTCCTGTAAAGACACCTAGTATTTTAATGGAAGCCGAGGGAGCTGTGGGGACACCACGCTTTCCCAACTCTGTCCCAGTGTTTTTTGCTTTAGTTAGAGCTTCCTTCATTTCTTGGAGTAGGGATTCTTTGGTTGGGCCGGAAAAGGAAATCTTCATGGGCAAGGAGGACCTGTGAGCCTGAAGTGTTGCTGCTACCTCGTGCAACGATTTGTTATTCTGCTCTAGGTAAAGAACATACTTCTCGACCATGGAAGTCAATGCGGTAGTCGAGTTTGCCGAAAGTAAAAATGGAATTGGCGAGAAATCAGATCGTAAGGCGTTGTTTGACCTCTCAAGCAGTGACTTTTTGGCGCGAGAACTAACATAATGTACCGTGGGATCGTAACTCTCCAAGATTGCATGGGAATTTGTGCCACCAAACCCAAAACTGTTCACACTGGCACGAAGTATCCCCCTTTCCGGTACTGTCGGCCAAGATGTGGGAGCTGTCGGCACGCAAAGGCTTTTGTAGGACGGTGACACGCTGGGGTTTAGATTTTGAAAGTGTTGATTCGGAGGAATGACTTTGTTCTTCAGCGCCAAAGCAGCCTTTAGCAAGCCCGCAATACCTGCACAACCTTCAGTGTGGCCAATAATGGTTTTAATCGAACCAACGTATAGTTTCTGGTGGCTGCTCGAGTCATCATCTGGGAAAAATGCCTGCTTAATTGCCGAAGCTTCACGAGGGTCACCAGCCTGGGTACCAGTTCCTGTGGAGGGTATTTATTAGCGTGCATTACTTCCGTGTTCACGATCGGGAGTTACCATACCATGTGCTTCGAAATACTGGCATCTATCAGCCGGGTTATTGATATCCAGACCAGCCCGGCGGTATGTGGATCGAATCAAAGCAGCCTGCGCTTCCGGACTGGGAAGCGTAATGCCCTGAGTTCGTCCATCTTGATTAACTCCTGTCTCTCTGATAATTGCATCGATCCTATCGCCATCCTTCAAAGCTTGAGACAGCGTCTTAAGGAAAACTGCAGCCACACCTTCGCCTCGGGCATAGCCGTTAGCAGACTCGTCCCACATCTTGGACTTGCCATCAGGAGAAATCATGTGCAAGCTGGTCTCCCCAATGAAACTGTCAGCGTTCAAGATGAGGTTCGATCCAGCAGCGCAGGCAATCTTGGTCTCGCCACTTCGCAAGCTTTGCACTGCAAGATGTACAGCAACAAGACTGGACGAGCAAGCGGTGTCCACAGTCATAGACGGTCCGCTCCAATCAAACACGTAGGAGACGCGATTTGATATTAGTGCTCTAGATGTACCTGTTGCCATGTACTGGGAGAATGTTTCTGGATCCCGCGTCACGATTTCGGCGTAGTCGCCAGTCATGACACCAACATAGCAGCCCGTTGAGCTGCCGCGCATGGCATCGAGTGTCAAGCCACTGCTTTCCATTGCTTCGTAAACGGTCTCGAGGAGGAGTCTTTGTTGGGGATCAATAGCTGCAGCCTCACGAGGCGCGATATTGAAAAAGACAGAGTCGAATAACCGGGGGTCATCTTCTATAAAGTACGCCTTCGTGACGTTGCTGGCACCATGGTGCTCACCATCTGGATGGTAGAATCCTTGAGCGTTGAACCTGGATTCAGGAACCTCTTTGGTAAGATCTGTAGGATTACAGAGTAACTCCCAGAGCTTGTGGGGAGAAGTGACATGTCCGGGAAAACGACATCCACTGCCAATAATAGCAATGGGCTCTTTTGGAGCATCTATTTGGAATTTTTGCGTCATGTTGAAGTTGCTATACTCCTAATAACGAATGGAATGTTGAGAGACAAGGTTTAGCAAAGTCACGAAGGAGGAGAAGATTATACTGAGCTAGTTTCAGGTGAAGATATGTCACCTCATAAGCTACATATAAGTATTGAGACAAAGAAAAAATTCCTCTCCGCGTAATACTATTCAGTACAGCCTCCATTTTCGCTGAATCCATCGCAGTAGGCCGAAATAGGGAACTAACAATCCTCTCTTGGACTTGTCAAGCTGAGTCAATGAGACCAGCTCGCAAGGCGACATGTTCTAGTCGTCAAGCTAAACGACGTGTTTGACGGTGCACGGCGTGATTATGTCCGATCTCAGTAAGCTCACTTGTCAGCTTCACGCCGAAAGACCGCCTTAATTCGGTGCCGAATATATCATTCGGTATCGGTGATTGGCCAGTTAATACGTTCAGACTTTGCCAAATATCGCATATAAGTCAGATTCGGCCTTTCTACGACGAAAGCCGGAAACGCCCCTGAAGAGATCTTAATCCGCCCGAATTACGCCCAACTTGATTCTATCCACATCCTACTTGGCATCTGGTAATTATTCTCTGTCTTAACCCTCTAACCAGGCTCCTTAAACATCGTTTCTCGCGGGTATACACAAACCGTTTAATTTAATTACAATATTCGAAAGTCTACGAGAAACTCCAATCCATTTACAATCCGACAGCCCACTTCACTCTTATTCTTTTTTAACTTGGAAAATAAAGGGGGCTCAGGATGCATAAATTTTTCAAGGACGAATTCTTCAACTTCGAGTACCTTCGCCTCCTGGCCATGGCTCCTCATGAAGGAGCAGAAATAGGCGAGGCGCTCGAGGCAGCCGCCAAAATCAAAGAAGGCAACCCAGAAAGCTGGTATGAAGCATTTTTGCACGCGGGAAACATTGCAGAACAGATTGGACTGGAGTGCGAGCGCGCCGGAGACCGCGTTGGTGCACGTCGGGGCCTTCTTCGTTCGTCCAATTACCTCCGGGCTGCGCAATTCATGCTGAACGAAGGGCCAATTGGCCAAGACACGCGAGTTCTGCCAACAATTGAACGAGCGATTGGTAATTTTCGCAAGGGCATAAAATATAGAGATGGAGAAACCTTCTTCTTGGATATTCCGTACGAGGATGGCAAGACGCTGCCCGGATATCTCTATCTTCCCGATGCTTCAAAGCAGCTCCTAGGCTCAAAAACACCTATCCTCATCAACTCGGGCGGAGGCGATTCGACCCAAGAAGAAATCTATTTCATCAATGGCGCCTATGGCCCAGAGGTTGGATATGCCGTTTTGACCTTTGAAGGACCTGGGCAGGGAATTGTTTTGCGCCGTGACAAGCTCCCCATGAGGCACGACTGGGAGGCAGTCACGAGCAAAGTTCTGGACCACCTTTACAGCTTCGCCGATGACCACCCAGATGCCAACTTGGATCTTGATTGCGTGGCCATAGTCGGTGCCTCCATGGGCGGCTATTTCGCACTACGAGGTGCGGCGGATCCTCGCATGAAGGCCGCCATCTGCATCGACAGCTTCTACGACCTAAACATGTACGCGGGCGGAAGAATGCCAGGCCCTCTTTTCAACGGATTCATGAATGGCTGGATCTCCGACTGGCTGTTTGACGGCGTGCTCCGCCTCCTGCAAGCCGTGTCCTTCCAGGCGAGGTGGGAGTTTAATCACATGCGATGGGTGACAGGGGAGACGTCCGAAGCTGCCATCATGCGAGCCTGTCAGCCATTTACGCTCCGGGAGGCAGATGGGTCCGAATATCTCGCCCGGATCAAGTGCCCGACGCTCGTCACCGGCGCGGCTGCAAGTTGGTATTACGACCCCACCACGACGACGGATAAGCTGTATGACTCTTTGCAGAGTCTGGCGCCGGAAGTTACCAAGGAACGGTGGGTCGCTACCGAAATATCCTTGGGGGGCCTGCAGGCCAAGGTCGGGGCATTTTCCTATTCGGCTCAGAGGACCTTTCACTGGTTGGACAAGGTTTGGGGGGTTAAGCGCAGGGATTTGTCTTCAAGTGCGTGACTCTTATTTTAAGTTTCCGAGGTTACATTTTAGTCAATACAAGTTTTTCGTGGGGGTCCTCTATCCACAAGTTGCGTTGCATTGCATCTGCATCACGTTTTTGCCATGTGCGGCCCAAGTCTCAGCGTGACATGAACCGGTTCCCCGGCAATGTCCGAGAATCGAGCGGCTATCCCTAATTTTGCAAAGGAAGGTAAATTGTATCTCTATACATACTCCTTGTAGCTGGTCATAACTCCGAAGGCGTGCGGAATGCTGTATTTCTCTGCCAGGCTCTCGGTAACAATGGTAGGCAGGGCACGCTCTGTGTCATAAAAAACAAATTGGCACTGCATTCTTCTAAGTAGCTATCCTCTCTAGCAGGCTATTTCTATTTACAAAATCCACCCTTACGACCAGACTCTATGTTGTGGTCATCTACCCCGTAACATAACTTTCCATTGCATCTGTAGAGACCCTGTCTAGATTCCCTCAAGCACCGCCACTACAGTCGCGGCCACCAAGCACAGCCAAGCAGGCACATTGACAAGCAGCGACCGCTTGAAGTTCATGGCCAACCACGCCTTGATGGAATTTTCGTTCTTGGCGCCAGGGTCTGACGGGTCGCCAATCGCGGATGTCAGCGCCTTGCTGCGAAGTCCATAGTAAAAGTGGGAGATGCTAAACAAGCCGCCCGCCAGGTACAGCCTGGCTGCCAGCAGGCTACTGCACTTGGCGGCACCATAGCCGTTTGCCATGGCAAGGGCGAAGACGCCAGGATAAGATATCAAGATGGCCGGGGTGCCTCTGGTCCAGATGGTCGGCATGTAGTGCGGCATAAGCTTGCCCGCGGGGTTGTTGGGGACTTGGGCGAGATTGGGGTGGATAAAAGCCGAGAAGAAGAGATCCTGCGCCCACGAGAACATCAGGGAGGCAGAGGAGATGGCCACGGGCGAAATGCGCAGCAGGGCCAAGGCGGCCTTGGCGGCTGTGATGTTGGCGGGATCATTGGAGGTGGACATTTTGATGGACGGACGCGAAGACGGTGATGGCGATGGCGATTGCGACAGGTGATGCGGGAAACTGGGGACAAGTGCGTAGATAAAGACTTGTCGCTACAGAGTCATGCATGCCGCGCAATTGTGGTAATCATGATGGCTTCCTTATAACGCATCTACGGCGACGACTTGCTCACGCCGGAGCGAGGCTGACGATGACTGTGGCCTGCTGGACTATGGGTTGTCGCCGCGAAAATGCCAATCGAACCACCCTTGGCAGCTAACATCAGATGCTGAAAGCCCCCGAGAGCTCAGAAGTGGCTTTGCGCTGGGTGTTCCACTCCGACGAGAGCTGCTTCAGCCAACCGACTTACACATGCAACGGCGATGGAAATGCCAAATTGGGACATTCGGCGTTTCGGTGGGTCTGGCATCTCGAAAATCCCCTCTTAATTTCGGCGTTGGGGTGTGGGGCTGTTCGATGTTGCTGCTGTCAGCTCTGACTCTCGTTCGCTACAGATGCCACCCGCAGACGTTAGGCGGCATTGCTTTCAAATCTCGATTATTCATTGCACCTGCCTGGGAATTGAGATTATCAATTTTTTTGTATGGCGAGTTGATGGTATTAATCATCTCCACACGCAGTTCTATTGGCCGGACCTTGCTGGCATATTTGCGACGCGCGATGGGGAGTGGGCGGCACCCCAACCTACAGGCCCTGTGTCGTTCTTCCCCATAGCCAGTTACAGTCGCGTGATTTTTTTTTTATAATTCTCTTTCGAGGCTTTATTTAGCTAGCCACCTAGACTAAATTATGGGGGAATCCGCTCCATACATACAGTGAGTATTCTCAGCGAAGAAGGGCAGGTCTTGCTGATTAGGGGAAACCTATGACTTGACGGTCGCGTGATTTAATCGCCGGTAGCAGTCGCTGAAATGAGTATGTAACGACTACAATGCGCTGCAGCCACGTAGATTGCCAAAGAGATTATGTCTCGTTACTAGATGAACGGTATTCACGTTCATTAAGCTCGAAGCTACCCTATGCCATGTCATCTTACCACGTATTCGCAACCACACGCCAGACGCTCTCTGATTTACCGTTTTCGGAACTTGCCAGTCGTGATCAAGTGGCAGTCATACCACGGTGGTAGCATAGCAGCATAGTTTTAAATGTAAGATACGTGAAAATAATCCTGCCGCCGTAGAATTTCTCCCTCGCGCCATCACAGACAGTCCTTGCACTCGATAGTCGTTCCCTCTGAAGTTGGATGGATACGGCCGCTAGCTGGATTCATCACTTCCCGCATTACCCATACCCTTTTCCACACGCCTCTGCAAAGATACATTTCTCAAATGCGTGTCCTCCGCCGACGTCAAAAGCAGCTACCCGGACATCAGCACAGCTCCACGAGCACAGAGCGCAGTTGACCATTCTTGAGAACTTACATATAACTCCACACCAACACCATGCAGCAGCAGCGCCAGCATGCCAGACGACCCAAAGAAAATGTCCAGCGCGACAGCAATTTCCATCGGATTGCCGCCCCTGTCCGCCTTGACAACGACCATGGTCTCCGTCGCGTCGCGATACCACGCCTCGCATGCGGGATAGAAGAACAGCGTGTACTCTTTGATGTGTCCAAACACGTCGTCGATCTGAGCGCACGGCCGTGCCGAGTAATAACCGCCACCACCGCGGATGCTGATGATTTTGGCGGCGGCCATCATGATGAGGCGCAGGGAGATGATAGTCCCGGCCTGATTCCCTCGCCCTGATTAGCTAGTTACGGTAACACGAAAGAAAAGGGGAGGAGGGAGGGGGGGGAGGAGTATTTGCAACGAAGCGTACTCACGTAGAACCAAGCTCGGAGCATCCAGGCTCTATGCTGCGCAATCCTAAGTCGCTTGATGTTGTAGTATGCCAGACCCAGCGCGACCAGGAACATGCCTCCCGTAAGCGCCAGGTAAATCTGCGTCTCTGGCTCGCCCCCGAAGGCATGCCTCATGATCATGAACGCCCCCGCCGTAGACACCAGCGACAGCAGAATAATGACATGGCCGTTGATTCTGTGGAACAGAAGCAGCTTGTATCGGATGATTGGCACGAACTGGAAACAGACCAGAAACGCAGCCGGCAGCACCGTAGCCAGGTGCAGCATGATGCCTATCCTCCCATGCCCGCCGCGATAGTAGTAGCACTCGCCTGGCGCAGTCTGCAGGTTTTCGGGCTGCGAGCCCAGCGGCCCGCAGAAAATCCCATCAAAGTTCAGATAGGGGAGGCGGGCCAGGGTGAAGCCCAGTAGTGCGCCGGCAAAAATGAACCAGAGAATGAAGTTGTACCCTTTTCTGAAGCCAACTGGATGGAAGACCTTCTCGAAGCCTCTCGGCGAGGGTGGTGGGGTCGTCGAGTTGGACATGGTCAGCTTGCGGTTCAGGCGATGCGCGTTGCGGGGGGAGAAGATGACGGTTGAAAGTGCAAATAAGTGCACAGATGCGTACGCTTCAGCATCTTTTGCTCACATCCCCTGGCGGTACGAGTCGCAAGATAAATACATATAGTGGCCGCAGCTGTAATACGTGCAGCCCCGGAAAGCGCCGACCACTAACCGAGTCGTCATTCGGCGGTTCGGGCAGCGTGCGACGGGTAATTGGTTTCGCTGCTTTAGGATTTCTTGCAAATCTGATGCCGTTATGCACCGAATCCCAAGATAACAGGGCGTAAGCACGGCATTTGATGAATATGCCCGTGAGCCAATCGTAAGCTAGGTGACTTGAGCGGCTGATAAATATGAAAAGCAGCTGTCACCTGTAACTGCCAAAAAACAACCTCCACCTTTATCATGTAGGTGCTGAGGCCCAGGGCCCATACGAATATATCGAAGTAGTGAATTTCAGACCCCGCAAGCTACTTTTACGTCTAAATTCTTCAACAGCCGTTGCTAAAGGTTCATTTAAAGGATGGTCTATACATGTAATTCACGATCAATTTCGGCCCAGTGCCATGACGTGATATATTACTCGTCTCAAGCAAAACCTATAAAACCCGCAAGAACTTCAAATATAATTTCTACTTTAACTCAATTAAGTATGAATACCTGCCACAGTTCCTAAGAATCCAGCAATAAAGTGGTATCGCGGAACAAATCTGTATCCGTTCCGCCGACGTCCCTCATCCATCCTGCCCTCAACATTCACAACAACGCGCCGCTTAGTTTTGAGCAATCTTGGTAGTAGCTTCCCCATCGCTAGAGTTACTAGAGACTCCATTCTCCGCAGACCTGGCATCATTCTTCTCCTTCTTGTCGTCTAATCCGAATTCGGTGTCCAACGTGGTGCGCAACACAATCTCCTTCTCGCAGAAGACGAGCAAGAATCCAAGCAGCGAGAACAACAGACCGACTTGCCAGGTCATGCGCAAAGCTCGCGTGTAGACATCCACGACTTGGCCCTGAACCTCGGGGCTCAATTGCAGCGAGTCTCGAGACGACGAGGTAACGTAGCCATACGCAGCGCCGCTGTCGAGGACCGCGCGCAGAGCCTCGTCGCTGACTCTCCAGGCTTCAGAAGCACAGCGTGCATTGAAGATGGCAGCGGGGACGGAAACTCCCCAGATGGCGCCGTAGCTTCGCATGAAGTCGAAAGCTGCGGTAGACACGGCTGCGTCGCTGTCGGGCAGATCGGCCTGCACGGCGGGGAGGTTGGACGTGGTGAGCAGGCCGAGACCAAAGGAGAAAATGATCTGGATGATGATGTATTCCGCCTTGCTGGTGTCGGGGCCAAACCGAGAGAACAGGCCGAGACCGAGGTTCAGCAGGACAAAGGCAACAATGTGCAGGACCCGGTATCGACCCGTCGCTGTGAGGGTAGCACCGGCAATCACGCCGGTGAAGACGCTGAAAATGGAAGTGGGTAGGAAACTGACACCACTGGCGATTGGAGACATGCCCTTCACGGCCTGGAAATACACAGGCAAGCAAAGAATGGCATAGTATAGCAGCAGGAAGTGGATAAAGGCAATGAGCAGCGCAGCAGCAGGCGTGCGACGCTTGAACAGCCGCTCAGGAAGAATCGGTACTGTAACCCATGGCATAGTCTCATAGCCGTGGAAGACGACCAGGCCAACGAGACCAATTACCAGCGGGACAACGACCTGGTACGCGCCCCAGCTGTGTCGGCCGCCTCCCCAAGACAAGGCGATGAGGACAGAGACAACAGACAAAATGAGAAGCAAGTTGCCAATGTAGTCGATTCTGCGCAGCTTCTCGCCCAGCGACCCCGCCTTGTTGTATTTGAGTTTCAAGAACAAGATGTTGAGAACCAGCGCCACGCCCGCAATGGGGAGATTAATGTAGAAGACCCATCTCCAGTTGGTTCTCTCGACAATCGCACCGCCGATGAAGGGGCCCATGGCCGTGCCAACCATGAAGAAGAGGAAGATGGCACCCATGTAGTTGCCTCTGTCACGGAGGGGCACGAGATCGCAGACGACGAGCTGAATGACCAGGTTGATGCCTCCGCCGCCGATACCCTGGATGGCACGTCCGGCAATTAGCATGGAGAGATTGTGGGAGCCTCCGGAAATACCGCTACCCAGGGCGAACAGACAGATGACCAAGATCATCATGTAGCGACGGCCCCAGATGTCGGCCATTTGGCCGATGAGGGGGAGAAAGGCGCAGCTATGCACGCACGTTTTAGCACTCGCGATGATCTGCTAGCCAGCTCGAACAGAGTCTCTTACCTAGTCAAGAGGTAGACGTTAAGAATCCAAACATAGGAGTCGCCAGCGCCAATCTCGTTGGTGATAAATGGCAGTGCCGTTGACACAACGGTGCCTTCCAGAGCAGCCAGCAGGGTCGTTACGCAGAGCGCAGGGAAGACGGCCCAGAAGCGCCAACCTTTTGGTGTTCCTACTGGCGCACCCTCCACTGGCTCTTCGGTGGGAGCATGCGCAGGCACGGGATCCTGATGATCTGTCTTTTCCGTCATCATTTTTTTTTAATTAGTTCGAGTTCGACCGTGAATAAAATGATAGGAGAGAATAATTGATACAGAGAAGGACGGGACTAGTCGCAGAGAATGGGGAAAGAGTAATTAAAAAGAGCGAGAGATTGCTCGACGGTACCCAGGGGGGACCATCGAATTTCTCAGCTGCGGATTTCCAACCAAGCCAAAACACAGCAACCAAACAAGAGAGATTATGAATGTCACATTAGTTAAGCAACAGCCTTTCACTGGGCACAAGTGCCAGACGCGAAATTATTAATTGTTTATAAGTCAGCAGGTTGGAACAATGCTCGGGGACAGCTGATTTCCTATTTAGGCAATCAAACGCCGAATATCCTACCGCGCTCGTGGCTTAGCCACTTGGCAACACCAGCCACAAGGATGGGCCGGTCTGCGTTAGCACATCGGTGTTTCATCTGATGTACCGAGTAAGAGCTATTTCGTCTGATATTTACGGGCACTTAACTAGTTACCATTCTGATCAGGATTCCGATCTCCGAACCATTGGGGGCCAAGCAGGTGTCATTCTCAGACCTTGTGAAGGCGGCGCCGCATGTCTTGAATTGGCAAAGCAGGCAATTTACACACCGTGGTTCTAGTCACATTTAATATTTAGATTCTCACACATTGATTGAGGAATTTCTTATCTTGTTCAAAGTTTTGGTCTCTCCAGCTCCCCATCTAAAACACCAACCTTCTTCCCATCAGTCTTATATCGTCATCCAAATCGTTTAGCTCGCCGTCGACGTTGTCGTTGACATTACTATCATTGTCATCCAATATCACCGCCATTGTGATCACCATGTCGAACCCCGCTCCTGCCGAGGTCCAAAAGAAGCGTCTCCTCCGCTTGTCCATTGCCCACTACCGCAATGAAAACTGTACAGAAGAGGAAATGCACCGGTGGTGCGGCGAAGAACATGCTGTTCATGCAGCAAAGATTCACGCTAAATACGGCGTAGAGGGCTATCTCATTGTCAGTACTGGATTTCTGTCATATCTTCGCAAATGGAGAAGCGAATACATACATTCCAAGCCGCTGCAAAATTTGAGCTAATTAATGTTCAGCATTGGACCCCTTCCTCATTTCGCAACACTGCAAAGACTCTAAACGCCAACCTTGGCGACCGTTGGGTAATTCGGGATCACGACATGGCCGTTGAATTCTGGTTCCGCGACCTGGCCACCGTGGCTGCCGTTGCTGCAGATCCCGACTTCCAGGCTCTGCAAGCTGTCGAAGGGCCATATGCAAGCAAGATTCACGTTGAAGCAAGCTTAGGTTGGGTCGAGCAGTATGTTGCAGACGGCAAAGTGGTGAATGTTAAAGAGGATGGAAAGCCAGACTTTCCTACCTGGGAGGAACTGAGCACAGCGCCTTGAGCAATGAAATTAATCCTTCCCTGTGCAGCATGGTCCTTTCCATTGGGAACCGCATCACTTTGAGTCTTGATATAGGGTTTATAGCCGTTCTTTATAGATCTCATTTCAGCTTACTGTGCATGACCGACCTGAAATAGCACTCTTCTCACAGCGCCTAAAAGTTTCACGGTGGCATCTTCTTGAGGACGAAACCCTTGCAATGCGGACTGCGCCGCTGTTAACTTCCAAGGCTGCTCGCCGTTTGACGACTCATCTGTGTCAACAGCCTTGGGAGACGAGGTAGCATTTGCTCGTAGAACGGACTGTGTGAGATAGCGCGACCGTGTCATCATGACCTCCATCATATGCACTAACATTAGGACTTGTGTGGCGCTTGAAGATTCCATTGTGAAGCTACCTATAGTAAGGGCGGGCATTCGCGGGAAATTTTCATTCTGATACGGGATATGAAGAGGGGGTTCCAAGGTTCCATTGAGCTGGCCATTGGCGCACGCGGCGACGTGTTCTAGTATAGCATGGTATGTCTCGATAATGCGCGTGTACGTTGATAAGATCAATAATTCGCAAGGTTGGTCGAGCGAAGACGATGGTCGGGATTTAGTGGATAGCACGCTGGCTGGCCCTGTGAGTTCTTCCTCGTTTTGGGAGTCCGGTGATGATGCAGAAGTGGTGGGTTTAGCGAGGTGATTCAAAGTCTCAATGAAATGCTGAGACAACCTTAGTACGCAATCTAACGCAAATTCCTTATCTGGCAGCGGCTGGTAACGACCGGATGGCTCCATGCAGCTTTGCACGGATGGGATGGTCTGAGAAAAATCATGTAGCTTTACACTCAGATCAGACAGGTTTCGTATGATGTTGCTTCTTGAGAGTGGCGCGCCTTGCATCGATGCTTCTTGTCGTGCGAAACCCGTATCTATCTGATGTGGCGATTGGGAACTTGGGTTAGGTCTGCTAACATGGACGTACTCGGAAATGTTCCTCCCGTTCCGTAAGTCGTTGACAGCGCCCGAGCCGGTGAAATAGTTGGCGGTTGGCATGGGGCTGAACTCGTTTTGGTCCGCAGAGATGGTGGGAGTAACCCATGTGTTTTCGGAAGAGGACGACCCCATTCGCGATGCATCATTCAAAATGGCTTCCCAATCCATATCTGCCTGCCCTAGAGCGCCAACAGCGGAGATGTCGATGGAAAAATCCGCTCTTGACGAATGGTCCCATGTCGGAGTAGAGACTGCGCCTGGCGGTATAATATATTCCCGTGATTGGTGTCCGTCGTGTTCATGTGCTAATTGAGCCATAATTATGAGCAAGCAATATAAGAAAACCAGGTTGTTAAACATGAATACTCACAAGACGATGCGTGGCTCATCATCAGCGCGGGAGCCGGAGCCGTCTCGTCGGCCGGATCAGCGACCTCGGGCGTATTTGAGGCGTTACTATTTGCTGTGTGGCGGGAAAAGATGAAAGATCCCGAGGGTCTGGAGCGTTGGGGAGCCGAAAAAGTACACTTTGCTTTGGCACGCAAGCATCGCTGGCAAGATTGACTGTGATTGTCGCGCTTGCATCGCAGCTTTTGGTCGTGACATCTGTCGCAAGATCGGCGGTAGTGGCCCGGCTGAGACACCGGGTTAGCGGCTTGGCTCGGCATGGAGACGGATGTTAGCTCAGTATCGTCGGGTATCTCAGATGCCAGGGTCGATCGCCGGCGCCGTCTTGAGTCCGTCTGGCCTTGATCAGCCAAGACGGGATATAACTACGTTGTGGAAGAGAGAAGTAAGAAGAATGCTGAGTCAGGTAGCGGGTACAACAAGGCTGAGCGGGGCAACACCCGCGGCGCAGTGTTGGCGGATCTGGCTGTGGCCGTCTGGCTGTCAAACACGAGGTGGTGCCGGGCGCTGCATTTGGAGCACGGCAGAGAGTACTTAAGGGCCGCACTGAGCATGTGTCATGAAACTGAGAGTAGGCGCCGAGCGGGAGAGGGCGAAAAATGACAAAATGGCGAATGGCAGAAGGAAGGACGGAGGACGCATGGCAGGTGAGATGTGGGGGTGTCAAGGCTGGCGGGTGTCAAGTTGGCAGGTGCCAAGGATGGTGCCCACAGCTGCCACGCACAGAACAAAACGAGGAAAGGTCATCAGTCACTCCGTCGGCCAAGGCGGTTGATGCAATTCGTTTCGTCTAATTGACGGACAGTGCAACTCTTGTCTCTTCTCGTCTCGTATTGTCTCGTATCGACCCGTTAAATAAATCTGCTGAGTAGTGTAGATGGGAAGACGATGAGTGACGTTCAACGAGTAAAGCATGTGCCGAGTTCTGTATAACTTCTGTCGGACTCTGACTCAGCAGCCGCGGCGTATCTGCGCGCTCGAGTCCGACGACGATCAACTCGCGTTCCATCCATTCAGGTAGGCCCATCAGTCGTTTCCGATTTCGTAAATGACTGCATACAAGTCGGTCAGCATGGTTGAAGCTAACAGGCACACGATTCCAGCGAGTTCTCACGGGCCCATACAAAACAATCCCAATATAATCACCTTGGAGGAGATCTTTGATGATGACATCTCCTTAATCTGCAGTAGCGTATCCTGTAACGGGCCTATTTTGAGGGTCCACATGGCCACCCGCTTCCTGTCAGCGCAACAGTGGATCTCCGCAAGATTTTTGTGCTTCCTCGGGTCTGAGAAAATTTTCAGGAAGCTGCAGCGAGAATAAATGATGAATTTGTCTGTGGGAAATAATGCGCACGCGGGTTTCACCGGCAAGGGCTCTATCCTTCCCAGTGTATGTACCGAGTAATATACGTTCGAGATTTCGGCACGGAACTGATGCGACAGAGTGGGGGTGTCGCGTGTCTCTACACTCGGCTAAAGGAACAGTCATTCTTCTTATAGTAACTACCACGTAGTTACTCCGTACTCTATACATTATCCACATTCGCATTTCGCCCAATGGCAGAATCGACTACCTGCAATCTCACAGCAGTGAGCGCAGTGGCGCCACATTACAAATGGCGGCCGAGACTTACCTCCCAGCGACTTACCTCTAAGCTCGGAGGACGGCGGCGCCGGGATGGTGGGGCCTTATTGTTAAAACAAGCGGGCTTCGAGGCTCCGAGATACGAAAACACGGTGTAAGATTGCTGACAAGCTTGGACAAGACTGACGGGAAATTGCCCAGCTGCTCAGTAGCCCTGGCTGCTCATTATGGACCCTCTTATTTATTTCCGCTCGCGTTTGGCTCAGCACCTGGTCTCTCGCATCACGAAAACTGGGGACTGAGCGGAAAAAAAAGACAGGGCCCGAATTATAATCGCGGGTAACTATCTGCAGTACATGGTAACGACCTCCCTGATTTAGTGCTTCTTCTAATACGAAAACGAAAACGATCCCAATTAAAAACAAGATCCCACTGGTACCAGTGTGTAGAAGAAGGGTGCGAGAATGATACAATGTACTCGTCAGTATTATTTCAAGGTAGCTGGGTCTACTCGACTAGTTTAACATGCACTCTGTCGCTCAACTATGCTGTACTTAGGTGTAAAGTTTATTCGGATCTCTATTCTGGTCCAGTGCGTGCTTGCTGAAAAATATTTTGGCGCAATACCCCTGGACCGGAGATTGAATGAAGTCCATTGGTGGCAAGTAGGCAACATATGTAGCGTGGTTTTGCACAAATGACTGGGAAGATATGCAAGAGCCTCGATTGACCTTCTGCAGTTCTTGAGAGAGAGGCTGCGCCACGGAACCATGCGTCCGTATGTATTTCAGTCGACTACAACGATTTTAAATAACAACGGCAGCAACCGCTTGTTCTTTTGAATCCGAAAGAGAAGATCTAGATTCATACACCACCGATATCTACGGCTCCTTGAATAATCTTAATATGACTCTGTACCATTCTCAAAGCTTGTTCGCACAACTGAATCACAAAATGCAGTTGCACGGTCTTGAAACATCCTAAAGCGTAGCCGTCCACTGAAAGCTCTGGCAGGAGCTGATAGTTGTCGTTAGATAAGGAATCGTGATTCCTAATGTCACGCAGGGTCTCCAGCGTCTGAACGAAAATGAGTTCTAGCCTTATGTAGCAGCTCAGAGCTAAGAAGACAGCCGAGCGATCGATTGGCGGTAACTGAAAGAGGGATTCATGGCATTTATTGACGTCGCCGCAGCGAGATGTTTGAGATTCCGGGGCGACAATGCACTTGGTTAAATTCCGCAGCTGGACTGACATGGATAATAGGCGACCAATATGCAAACTGGCCACGTTAATTCTCAGAGGAGAGTACACATAGACCCCTGGTGGATTGCTGTTAATATCCGAGAAAGTAGGACCAGTGGCATGTCTACTCAGCCTTGGTGGTGGTCTCTCGTGCATGTGATGTTGATGCAGCGCCACGTTGAGATCGCCAAGCTGCTTCATCCAGTGACTATAATTCGGTTCGACGTCGTCGTCAAACCCCACACTCAGGTCAAAATCAAAATTCGCCCTAAAATACGATGAAGGACCTGCAGGTGCGGCTGCAATTCCCGGTGCGGACGCGACGTGTTGGGTTGCATCCAACGCTCCTTGGTGCATGAGACCATGTGGAGATGCAGCGGACGTCGTCGCAGGACTGGCAAACTGGTCAGTCTGGCCGATTTGCCTAAATGATGTGTACAAGAATAATGTTTAGCGAAGATTTCCTGTCCCGATGAGAAAAGGAACATGACATACCCCTGAGTAAAGCAGTATTGGCCTGGTGACGGTGAAGTAGAATCTGCGGGCGACGGTAACGGTAGGGTCCACGGCATGTCGGAATTACAGTTCAAAAATGCCGACATAGGATTATATTCTTCATTTGCAGTCATACTTCTGTCGTCATCTCCTTCTTTGAAGACGGTTTGGCTGGTCCTTTTGTTTTTTGGCTTGGCTTTGGTCAAAGTCGTACGCGGTAAAGCCATCGTAGTGACACCGCCCGTGCTTCGACGAGGCCTTCCAATGGGCCTAGAAGGTGGGAGCTTGCAAACAGCATTTGCTCGAGTACACCTTAGACAGGAGTCCAACTCTTCCGGCCAGATGCATCTGAGCTTCTGGCCTTTGCATCGGTCGCAGGCGGGCTTTTGTTGGGTTTTATTGCCGTTGGCGCTGCTACCAGCCGGTGTAGACGGACTCCTTGAAAATGCCTCAAGACAGTCCATGTTAGGAGCACAGCCCTCCGACTTGCGTGACCATTAGGATCTTTGTCACCGTCCTCAATGGCTTGTCAAGTCTGCCATTGGCGTGCTCTTAGACAATGGTGTTCGACTCAATCTGCTTCTGGGTAATGCAGTGCAAGCAAGTAAACTTGGACATCTGCGCAGCACGCCAAGTGAGTGGGACGAACTGTAATATTATGTCCTACTTCAGGCATTAGACAGTGTACATAATAACATTCTGCTGACCTAATACCACATTGACACTTGTAAATGCCTTAAAGAGGCCACGACTTAACCTACAATGCGGCTAGTTCCGCTGAAAGAGGTGCTCTTCGATAGTGGGCCAAACAATCTTCACACTTTCTATTCGGACTCTGCTGGATGTCTTTCTGAGGCAAGAAAGGGCGTGACATGAAGGCGACAATATCACCGGTGCTGACGTATCGGCGTTGGACGGCAATATACCTACTTACCTAGGAAATCCTTCGCCGGCACTACTCAAACCTTGCAGCTGATTACTCAAATTTGCAGCAGCAATGCTATCAAAGTGGGTCTGGTCCCATGAATGATAGTTGGGGGGAAGCTCTTAAGCCAAGTCGGGGAGCGAGCCGTAAGCATTACTGGACCGGGGGAAAAGGACCCGCGCGCGAATCCTGCGAGCGACTAGCTGCAGCTGACACGGTACTTCGATCCTGGTTCCTACAGATGGCGTGCTTCGGGCGGACGCGCGTCAACAGCAGCTCGTTGTCGCTTGGAGAGTCGTCTCCATCGAAGGGGAGCCTTATCGGTATTAAGGCCTGGAAGGAGCCGCCTTGGGGTGACTCTATCCGGACCTTTGGCAATCATCCCATCGTTTACAAAATGAGGAGCTGACAATCCCCATTGCTGTACTCCGCAACCCCATATAATTTACCAAGGTTAGCTGCCAGCGCGCTACGTAGACATTCGCGTCCCCTAGCGTTGTCACGGTTCATTCTGGTTTGACTGCTAAGGCGGCCATCGCATTTCAAGATGTTATGATGCATCACTGGCACATCTGACGGGAGCTGTCCAACCGTGTTAAAAAAATTCCCAAACAACAACGAAGACGCAGTTCTTTATGTGTCACAAGTTGTTACATCTAGTGAGGCCAGACTCATAGAGCACTTGTACGCAGAAGAAATTGATAGGAATGGATGAAATTTTATGATGTTGGATGCCTGCCAAATCCACGGGAAAGTCCTTCCTTTAATGCCTAGAGTTGGGACTCAACTAATCCGACGATTTCCTTCTAATTTCCTCGACATCCGGTGGTGTGAGATGTGCTTTCACACGGCTGGAAAACTCCTGCAGCCATCAGCTGGTTTGTTCGTCTGCTCGCCGATTCCGTCACTAATCAGGCTATATATAGTACTGATATTCCGGACGGAAACAGCTCTGTTAATACAAGTAATACAGCGTTCCGCTGACGAGACGGTGCACTAAATGGATCATATTATTCGAAAACGACTTTTCCTTTCATAACTCTACCTCTCGCGTCAACTGACTCGCAGTAGGCAATTGGGGCCCTGTGCTGCCTTGCTCGAGAGACGCACGCCACCAAAGAGGCTCACCTCATGATGAACAATATCAGTAGTCTTAAGAGCGCTCAACTCAGCAATGTCGCCAAGCTTCCCTGGACAGCATAACATGTGCCTCTCCAGATGGCAGTAGCTGCAGCGCATCTTAGGTCTCTCGTGCTGGCGGCCTCGAGAGACGGTTAGACAGCCGGTAAGGCTATGTGGCGACAGATACGTGATAAGGCATACCAGGTGGCTCAGTAGATGTAGAGCCGTGGTGTTGCGGTTTGAGGCACCCATTCACGAGGAAATCTTCTTCCGCATATCTTAAGTAGCGACTACCCGAACATCCCCATACGCCAATGAGGCTCTCAAGAGGTTAGAAAATCCGGAGAACTTGATGAGACCCCTTCAGTATTATTTGACAGTGCTATACGTGTATCAGAGAATATGCCCCTGAAATATAAAACTTGATCTAGTCCGTGATACACTTGACGCCAACGGGCGTCATACCCAGTATTCTTATTCCATTTTCCAATACTTGGCGGATGCTCTCGTAGAGTGCCAACTCAGCAACGTTGAGAGTTGGCTCCACCGGGCTCTCGCCGTGTTCCAATAACGTTGAGAGAACCCCAGTAACCCGAAATAAATATGTAAGGACTGTGGATGATTCGAGAGTTGTCGAATTGAAGGATGTTCTTAATACGTCCGGAAATTGGATAAGCAGGCGAAGCGCATCAGAATACTTCTCTTCATCAAGGATATCATCGTTGTCGAGAACCTTGTGTTTATCAACCTTGCCTTCCAGCTTTGAACACAAAACAGCATACCATCGGTGGAGCGAAATACCAGAGTGTGACTTTGTTGATGTGATTTGGTCGATGTCAATACGGATATTGGTTGTGTGCCGGTGAGCAAGACAATGAGTAACAAGGTTGGCAACGCTTAGGGTGTTGGATACCCTCGAATCATCAGCAAAGAGCCCGGCTTCGACATGGCGGTCAGCTTCTAAATGACTTTTCACAGCAGTTTGACAATGATCAAGTACATCTCGCAGTAGAATTCCAACGCTATCGGTGGGTGGCATCGAATATTCAACTTTTGCGAAACCGATATGGATAAGTTTTGAGCAGACATCTTGATCCAAGAGTTCCAGGGCCGCGAAGAGCTGTTTAAAATGCGTATCTTGCTTAGAAGGAGCGACATATATCATCTTCTCAAAAGTATACTTTTTTCGCCTCTCCAAAAAAGCGGCAATGTCACGCATCAAATATGTAGTGCTGCCATTTCGGTATCTTAAAATTGCAGTTGGTAGACCTTTTGGTGATAATTCATTGAAGTTGATGACCCATGCACCGGCGCTTTCTTTGTAAACGCCTTTTTCCTTCAAAGATGACTCGATTTCAGTGATCGTCTCCGGAGAAAATGCAGATTCACCTGAATAGTCGTCGAATTTCAAATCCAGCCGGGCATAGTTGTCAATGTAGCCACTCACGCTGGCATCTCGAAATCTCTTCCAGAGTGTAATAACGTCGGGGCATCCTTCTTCCAATCTCTTACACCAACGATCTTTTTCATCATTAGTTATAGTACCGTCTGCAGCTGGGCCATCATCACGTTGGGATTTATATAGGCTGTCTACCCGATGTGAGATGTCGAGTAGGTGGCGCAAGGGGTCTTCTGAAAACGACTCCTCAGATCCAAATTTGAACCAGCCTGCCATGAGAAGTCCGATATGTTGACCCCAGTCTCCAAGGTAATTCATTCTTATGACATCCCACCCCATGCTCTCATATAGAGATGCAATGCTCATCCCAATGATAGTGCTCCGCATGTGACCGCCGTTGAATTCTTTGCCAATATTGGGCGAAGAAAACTCCACTAAGGCTTTCCTGCGGCCACTTCCCAGCTCGGCAGGCTGTTCGGCTTCCAAGGACGTACTATTCCCATATTGTGGACCTCGGTCTAGAATGTATGGGATGAGTAGACGCCCGAGAGTCGCGAGTTTAAAATTAAAACGGAGATTACAATCATCGTTGAACGGATCATCAAAGAGGGCATTGACAGGAAACTGAGGAAGACCCGTCAGACTCGAGACATAACTTCTGTGCTGTGCTGAAGGCGGTCACACTTACTCTCATCCTGAGTTCGGATGCGAACTCATTTGGATCGATTGACGGGAGCTGTAGGCGTGGAATCACCACCACCAGGTCGCTGACATCACCGGATGTCTGAATAGAGTCCCACGCCGCATCCGCGTCGCAGTTGGTAAGGTTTACGAGTGTGGCGGCCAAGTATGAGAAATAAATGGTGATAGGACTGGTGCAAAAGTTGGCAAGAGGAAATGAATCGATCGAGATGTCCACCCCTACGGACTGCAAGCAGGCACGGATGCCCTCTGGGGAAAGTGTGGAGACCATTATGGACTTGCAAATCGGGATTGTCCGTGTCCGGCACGGAAAGTAAGAGAGCTCTGGAGCGTTAGAGACAAGATACGAATTAAATCAAGAGAGAAAACAATGATGCTGCTATGCTCTTGATTATGAATTACTCATTGCTGGTGCATGGAGCTGCAGCGGTACAGAGTACATGGTCAACTTTGGGCAGCCGTTGGAGCCGTTGGGCATCAGTTTTGGTGCAAGATCATGCGGGGGCGAAATCGTTTGCCTGCACAAAGTCCAACGCTTGCAATTTTGCCACAACCTCGGATGCCGTATCTTTTACGAGCATGATCGCTTCTGCCCCATAAATTTAAACACCTGGCTTGCCTTACTGTTGGGGTTCTGGCATCGGCACACGGGCCACAAAGAGGTACTAAACAGGGGAACAACCAATTCGCGGCCAGCAGGCAACGAGTTCCTGCAACGTACGTCACAAAATTTGCGTCATATAATTATAATATAGTGCTAGATGCTGTTGGAACAGTCAACCGCTCGACCACTGGAGCAAAAGTGTTGGCCTACTGAACTTCTCTCCAGTAGCTGCAATTAGGCTTATTCCACGCAACAGATGTACGAAGGTCGCGGAGGACGCAACGTGACATCACTGTACAAGAATTAGCTGGACAGCCTATAAGCACGTCATGGGCCCCGCCAAAATCTATTGGAATCAATTGGGCGGGGTCAAATTCTTGCATGTTGGCGATGTTGACGATGAAAGATGCAGAATTCTTCCTCCGATAGACCCTCTGTAGTCCTCCTATTTATACCTCTTTTCACCGAGCCTCAGACCTAAAGAACGGTCAAGGCACTGTTCGAAAGGCCAGGTAATCCAACCCAATCAAGCTGAATCGATTCGATAGGTCTGTAATGAAAGCTACGCGATCTTGTGTCCTGAAAGAGCATGTTCCAATTACGTCATAGGAGGTATGTTTTCATACACCAACTTCAAGCTTCCCCGCATTTGCTGCAATCCAGACTGAACTTGGTAATCACATATCGCGAGCATCTCGAACTCGAATATTATGTAGATGATGGTTTTATTGGATTCAAAAGATACAAGCGATATTGCTTGCATGGAATTTGAAGCAATTTGCTATTACGTCAGGAACTTTGGGCATAATTAGTAATACTGCCTGTCATAAGATCAGGAATGTGTCGTAAGACAACATCTCTGACGGTTGTAAGACGACATCTCTGAGAGAGAACGGATTGAATGAGGAATTCCCAGCTAGAAATTATCTATCGGAAGAGGTCCAATTCTTCATCAATAGCTAGAATACAAGCAAAATTCCACTGAATCAGATGACCAAAGCTGCGCACTTGTGACACTGTTGGCATCACCAAATTCCTCAAAAAAATAAAACACAAGACTCTGCCCACCGCGTTCCATCGCAATTCATTGATTAGACCAAACTTTCAATGTTTTCCCCTGTCCGCGCGTCAGCTGGAGTTGATGGGAGAGGTGGAAAATAGTCTATTTCTTCTTCCGCCTTCTCACCCCACCGCCCACGTCGGAGCATCAACATGATGAAGTTCCAAAGCCGAGGATGATATAATAAAATAGTATAAGTGGCCATTGAGAGGATAGTAAGCATGATAACTGTCACAAGAAGTGATATAAAAGTTTGTGGAATGAACGGAATAAATGCCTTGTCAAGGTTAAGAATCGATGGAGCGACAGCCCATGGCGTGACGACAATCTAGCAGATCAGTGATTCAGAAGCTACTCGTCAAGATTATGAAATGGGGCAAGACTGACCAGCATGATGACCGACAATCCTCGTGTATGCTGAGCTACCTCATACTGATTGTTACGGATATTCACAGTTTCTAATACCAGTTGTAACTCGAGCTATATATGTGTCAAGATAGAGTTAGCGCTGCGGCCAAGATTGCCAAAGGGGAGATGGATGCTTGGAGGCTGGTAATACCCCTTTGGACAATCTCTCGCAATTATCAGCGAGAGAGTGGATCTTCTTCTCAAGCTTTTCCAGTTTTATGAGGGAACTTTGTATGCCAGAGAGTGATTCATGGGACCTTGAAAGGCTACGGAAGTAGAAACTTTTCTTGGTCAAGAAGTCTTTACAAGCATCCACGGTTTCGCGCAGGTCCTCATACAGTTTCCTAGATAATTTACTGGTTTGCACAACCCAGTCGCGAGATTTTTCGACAGTGTTGCGGGAAGAAGGGTCATTATGCTGGGTCGAGGGATGCATATCTCTCGGATTGCCGGAGTATTGGTGTGTTTCCTATCGTCAGCTTAGTTGATGAACAAAATGAGTGGTTTATAGTCCACAGCTTGTCCAATACTGTGAAGTTTGAATGGCGAAAGCAATTTAATGAAGATTGGATTTTTTTGGGGTGAAGGATTGGAAGTTGAATTGCTTGGAGAGATAATAGAAGTAAGGACGCACTTGTTCATATGCACGTAACGCTTTTCGGAGCTCTTTGACTATTAACTTCCACTCCCGCCGGACTTGAAGGAGTCGGATCCGAAAGACTTTTAAGAAATATTCCATGGGATCCTGAATTGGGTGTTCTGCCTCTAGTTCGCCGCGGGTGAAGGGATCCATGTGCGCACCCTTACTGATAAGATCTTCGTGAATCGAGTAAACACTCTCTTTTTTCCCCGGATCGGTGTCGAAACGAGTGTCAACAAAACCATAGGCTACCCACCTCCATCTGTCTGGCCCAGCTATTACGCAGGAAATCTGCGATTCATACAAGAAACATTTATCGCTTGGGTTCTGAATATTCAGATAGGAGACGTCAATGGTTTGCCTCAGCGGATTTGCATTACGATCACGGCGGTGATCCTCGTAAGCATGGGCAGAGCTGCGCCATGCATAATATGGTAAATGGAAAGAGAGCTGAAAGGTTTGTAAGCCAATAGGCTGTCAAAACATAATTTAGTAAGGAGTTCTGGAAGAATGGATTGGTATTTTACCGACCGAGAATGTTACATCAATAAGAGCCTCGAATTCAACGTATTTATTGAGGCAGTCGCGGAGAGCGGATACTTGATTGTGCGACGCCGTTCCGATAAGCGCATACACAATCCATTCGTCCGGATTAGTAATAAAACTATCAGGTAAGCAATTAGTTGGAAGCCAAAGCCTTCTAGAGCATAGTTCCTACATTAATCGTCGGTCGGCATCCGGATGAATGTCGGTGCGCACATTGTCCTGTGACGGAGGACTCACTGTTGGGACGCGATGTTGGTTCTTAGCTCGAGTGCGATTCGGAACCGCCGGTCCAACATTTGCAAAACGCTGAATGCGGTAGGAATCTAGTCAGCTTTTGGCTTTTGAGAGCAGGAGGCGTACCAGGGCATCTTTAGATTGGCTCTTACTGGCTTTTTAAGCTCCATGTAAAGCTGACGGGCTTTCAGGGGCCCTCGGTGGGGTCGCGAGCGCATCTTTCCACCTTTGAAACTTCGCTCATCCAGCCACGCAACAGAGATTTTGTCGTCCTCTTCTTCATCGTCATCTTGTCCTTGTTTTTCGTTCATTAAGCGCCACAGGCTCATGCGAGTGCAGAAAGGCTCAATCCCAGATTCGTAGTCTTCCGGATCGTTGGAGCTTCTCATGAAATATTGGAGAACGGCATTCTTCTCCCCAGAACGCAACTCATAGTCTTCTGCGCTTTCAAAACCTTGGAGGTCGGCCCAGTTATCCACATGCCTAGCGTTTTCGACGGTGTAGTCTATATCGCGGCGTGTTGCGAACTTTTTTTTCCACGCTGCCGGAATCGTGGGTGGTTGTAAAGGCCACTCATACCTGTCCTGCTGCGCTGTTTGCCTATTAGCTCTTGAGTTCGACGTCATTCTCAAATTGGATCGCATCTTAGGAATGATCAAGATAACGCATTTAGAAGGCACGGAATTATTCCTTGTTAGGTAACCTCCCATTTTTATTTCTCCTAAGATAACCGGGTCGTAATAGGAAAGCATAAGGATACCCAAATAGATCGACGTATACAGCCTCACACATCCCACGAAGTAAAAACAATTAGTGGATGACCCTTCAACGTGGCACACTGAGCGTGTCCTCATCACACAGCCACCTTTTCGATTTTGCAGTTTTTACAGCGTTCTCGTTCGCAATTGGAGCATTTGGATTTCCTAATTGCAGTAGGACCATGACCGCAGCCGCACTAGAAAAAAACCGTCAGCTTTCCCTCGGCCACATGATGCAGAAATGACTCGAACTTGGCCCTACGCAGTACCAGACGAATACCGTGGTTTTCTTCTTCTTGGACGAGGGCTAGTCGGGCGAATCGGTCAGCAACCCAACATCACAGCACAGTTGGAGCCCAAACAAAGTGTTGGCCATTGGCAGAAGGAAGTCCACACCATCTTTAGGGGGGGGGAGGGGGACGTGGAATGTAAATTACGTCGATTGTGGAAGCTCAGCCCAACGTTTGACTTGCGAAGGATTGGTCGGCCCTCTGGGCAGCTTTTTGCAAGGCGAACGGCCACTTAAAATAGAGTTGACCGCCCCAACTGCAACTCCCCAGATCATCCAACGCTGGCCGATCGCCGGGGCTACAGCACTTTCGTAGCGGGGCTGTACTTCCTTGACAACAGTACTCCGTACTTTTTTTTCTTTACTGCATAATAATGTGTAACCTAAATTAATAATATATTTATATAGAATCTTAGTACAAGATTATGTAATACTTAATTTCAGAGTAATAGATAATTTTGTATCTTTACTTCTTGTGCTTATTTTGCGTATCAATCTTGTAATGCGCAGTGGGAAACTACAACCCTGCTTGTCACGGTTGTTTAGCAATTCAAGGATTGGATTGTACTCCGTACTCCGTACTCCGTATGATAAATATTATACACCCCTCCACCCCTGGCTATACCGAGGGCATGTACTGGGGATGCAATTAGGGCTTTGACGTCAATCTTCACAGTCGATAAGTTATTGTACAGTGGGAGGTAAAATGTAGTTCACCCCCCCCCTCTTCCCAGGTACCGGAAGAATACTCCCTATGCCCACAGTATTAGGAAGGGTGGGGGCGCTACCTGAGGGGGGTAAAATAGATAACGCCAGACGCCCGTAGCTCCAGCACGACGTGGCTCGGCGCCTGTTTAAGTCCCCGCTAACTGAGTACTTTCTCAACCCCTTAGCCGGGGTTGCAAATTACGTGACTTTGTGCATGTTGTGGAACTCTACACATGATGTGGGGGTAATGCGGTTGAGACACCCGATGTCCCCGGGTTGTTTTGAACTCTCCCTCCGACACGCCGGGAAGGGCGGTATGCGATTGATTCTACTACACGTAGCACGGAATCGTCTAGCAGAGATGCAGCAGAGGTCTTGGAAAGTCTCAAATATACTCCGTAGTTTGATTTCATTCTTATTCTGGGCGAGACTTGCTTTGAGCTAGACGTGTATGTGGCGATGAAGCTGACGACATGCGTGTCGTTGGGGCTCTCTCTTTTCCCGGTGTCCCGGAAGTATTTAGACGGATGTCCTGTCGGGCTTTGGTTGTGGTGGCTGAGCTGCTTTGTGCCCAACCTGTCGGAGGTTAGCCCACGAGACAAAAAAGTGGCCTACTGATTACCCCCCAGCCGATCACTTCAAGTCCGCTTCTTCAAAGTAAAGCCCGATGCTCCCGCCCGGTGATGGAGCCGAGCATAACGTTCTAGTGCTCCGGTCCAGAAACTCCACATCTTGAGCTCGTACAGCACCCCGTAAAGGGCCAAAAAAAGGGCCTCCAAAGCGATAACAGTTACGGGCGAACAGGGTCAATATTCAGTCTTCGGGGCTGCCTGCTGGACTTGTACTACGTGCTTATCTATCATCAAATGCTTCTATCGGGAAGTTTGGAGCGTCTACTTCGCCTTCAAAATAGCGGTGAACCGGTCGGGACGCTAGAGCGACAGAAGTCTCTGAAGGTCGCAGTTGGTGTCCACGAAAAGGATTCAGATCATCCTATGGGGTGTGTATGTTGGGCCGAGATAAACGTACTCTCCAACGGTTGGGCGCGTCAGGCTCGGACAGTTTTTCGGGTCGCATCGCAGAGTCAGCTGACCCAACAAGTTGAAGTTGGAGCAAGTCCTACCTGCGTCCACCATCATTGCGGTGCTGATAGCAACGAAGCAGAGATATCGCGAGGGTTGTCGTACAATAAAAGCTTGGACCATGCGTGCGGCGCAGCATTGCATCGCATGAAACGACTTGATAGCAGGTGGAGCTGGTAATCTTCACCCCGTAATCTTCACCTCGACCTCAGAGGGGTAGGGTAGGGTTAGGGATAAATTACATGACGCTTCTCGGTGAACCTATTCACGTCGCACACCGGTCCTGCAGCTCGGTCTTGGCGCGTGCGTGACGGCTTACGATCGTGCCATTCCGTATCTGTACTACTTAGCTTCGTGGCTTATCCACTCGCAATTGAAGTCGGGATGACCCGTGGCTACTCGCATTGAGGTCAGACGACGCGTGGCTGCTGGCATTCGCGTCGGCACTGGTTCTTGGGGTGCCACATCTTCTGACCGAAATTTTCTCCCCAAGCCTCTCCGTGCTGTTATATGCTTTTGGCCTTGCTAAGTACTCAAAGTGGCTTGCGGTTGGTCTTCAGGGTTATCTTCCATCTACCCTGCCGGACTCCCTTGGTCAGTGGATATGTTGAAACGAGAATTGCTTTCGTTAGAATGAGCAGTGCCGTAAATAGCTAGGCTTGCGAGGTCTCTAACAATTAAGGGAGTCTTAGGAATGAAGCTGGATATTAGTGCCTGAGGCACTGATATTGAAGGAAGCAAGCAGATCATCACTTTCATCATCATCTGAAGCCATCACTAGTTATCAATTGCATCCTTCTATTTCTGCCGATTTCCACTGCTGCTAATTGCTCAATGCCAAAGAAGGCACATAACGCAACAAATAAATACTCCGCAGCAACAATATGCCAAGGTTACCTGGACAAGGATCCGGCGTCTGCACACACGTAATGTCACTTTCACATCAGGTCATTTCTTTCCTTGTCGCATGCTCAACAAGCTTGCGCCTGAGTGAGGAGTCAATGCGATTGCGAAACTGAGTAATATTCCTCGTGTTTGAGCCGGTCATTTGCGAAAACCTTGGCTGGTGGGGTACGGGAAACTCTGCTAATTATCCCGTGGCAAAGGCGGAGCATCACCTTACTGTTAGGACTTTGCTAAGGACGCTGGGGTTGCCCTGTCGTCGGTTCTCTCGGCTATTGTTTATTTCAAGAAAAGGAGAAAGAAGAAGATTTGAAACTGACAATTGGCGGCAGCGACTTCATCAAACGGAATCCCGGTGTTAGAAGCAACCGTGAGAGTCTGTGGGCGGAGACATGGTATTGCGTGGGCACGGCAGGCAAACCAACAATGCCAACCGGTCTTCCCACGCCGGCGACATAGTAGCGTTCAGATAAGCTAGATGGTGTTTTTTGTCGCCTATTTTATCATTTTAGCTTCATCATCTCGTTATTCAGC
The DNA here is from genome assembly GCA_032433595.1 of Conoideocrella luteorostrata. Lineage (NCBI taxonomy): Eukaryota > Fungi > Ascomycota > Sordariomycetes > Hypocreales > Clavicipitaceae > Conoideocrella > Conoideocrella luteorostrata. Next base: position 138,227 of record JASWJB010000069.1, read on the forward strand.
CACAAGCTGGCTATCTACCCCATACGCTATATTACAGCCATGGCTCGATGATCATTAAATCATGCCAGCCACAGCATACCCAGTACTTTACCTCTGGAGTCTCTAGTTCGTAGGCCCCCAATGAGCTCCCCAATGTCTTCTGCAAGCGGCCAATTCCAACATAATCCACATCGCATACAAGATCAAGACACTGCAAATCATAGTAATCTTGGAAGAGAATAAGCCATATTCCATTGGGAATTGACACACTCAACTCACATGTTCGCCCCAAGTTACGTATCATGTTCTCGATAGGGCCTAAATCATCACGCTCAAAATATGGGACTCGGTCTTGCTCTGGACACTCATCCCGGACGGGCAATTACGCAAAACCGTATCGAAATACTTAACTTCTGGATATTGGGGCAGGCTTCTGGGATAGCTTGTACTAATCTGTGTAGAAGCTTAGGGTCTTGATCCGTAGCAGATTGGTTCCATAGCTCGTCAGCTAATGGATGTCGGCCCACGAAGTCTAAGCGGTTCCCCCAGAGAAGCCCAAGTGTAGTGACCCGCTGTAAAAGACACGGATAAAGCATGAGGTCCGAGCTGGAAATGTGGAATGTGCTCGTTGAGAAGTGGGCTTCGAGGCCCCCTATACATGCGCTACGACACGATAACAGCCAGCCAATAATGCCAATAAAACACGAACCCTCGCATTCTCCCTGTGATTGCGTTTGACAGTAATACATATTGACTTTAAGGCATTCATCATCTTATAGCCCCATTATGTTGGTGGCGATCCTAAGAAGCCTTTCTTTACGCTCCACAGCTGTCCACTCTGCGCGTCGGTGGCATACACACCCAAATCATTACCAACGCATTCTTTGACTTTCGTCGGGAACTAGCTTTAATCCAAGGCCACAGTGTCGAGATTTTTCTGCCAACCAATGTGTCGCTTAAAGCTCCCTGTCGCACTAGTGAGTAGCGGAAGGTAAGGTCAATGTGAATAGTGCGATGACCAAACGCTTGAGCGAGAATGAGCTGGCAAATTTCCCAGGGAACATTACCAAAGAAGCCGTAATTGATTGCTGAAGGAGTTAGTCTCTCGAAAATATCACCTTCTTTGGTAAATACTGGTGGAAGATCCGAGACGGGTCGGCTCCGCCGAGGCTCTCTTTTTTGGGGATACGAGGTTTCCGTCTTGTTCTTCTTTTTCCTGCAGAGAATCCTGCGGAATAGTTTGCCGATAAAACTGAGCATTGCAGATATAAAAAATTCGGAGTTGTAGTTTAGCTGCAAGTCATGCCGTGGCTCGAGAAGGTGGAAGATGAGGGAATAATGCGTTATCAATGAAGTAAATAATTAGCCTTATCAGCTAGCCCGTGACCAGGTGAAGCCAACTAAAATTGGGGCTTTTACGAGGGAATTGCATTCAAGGGATCTGATTGGATGATACCTAAAGGTATAGATATCCTTGACGACATTGCATTATATTAGAACTATTACAACATTACAGTAGCCTTGGCTAGCAGGATAAAAGAATCCACATTATCCGACTCTGCCTTTGTAAATCGATTATTGCAGTCAGCACTAAATTGTGTGAAATTGTCTTCCATGTGCTCATCATAGTCTCCTGCTGGCAATGCAAATAGGGCTGGGAGAAGGCATAGCTGTACTCTTTGTCCCCCCACATGATTACTATCAGCGGAGCTTGCTGGTTGTGAAGTATCTTGTATCATTGTATCCGCGTTGAATGCTTCACCGGGCTTGAAGAAGACGAACTTCAGGAGTGCATCAGAAAGATCAAGACTAACTTTCAGATTCAGCGCTAGAGTTAGTGGATGTACCAACTCGGCCAAGAAATTTTGCAGATACTCGGGCGGTAAAGAACCATCACTTTTGTATTTTTCTTTTGATGGTAGTAAGAGCTGTAAACTCTGTCCGATAACTCTAGCCAGTGACTCCGATTTTTCTGGAAGAATCTCCGACTTGAAATATTCCTCCGATGTGAGCCCTTGGAGAGCAGCAAGGTCAGACTGTCGTAACACTTGACATCCGGCTGTATATTTCTTAGTTACTGACTGCTAATAGCATTGGGAACAAGCTTACCGGTCGTAAAAATGTATTTTCTATACTGATGCAACAGGGGTGAATCGAGAGCCAATATGTTGGGAAAGATCGGCTCAAACACAAGTTCGAAAATTGCTGCTGCAATCAGGGCAGCAATAGTCTTCTCCATGGGTATATCTTCTTGCTAGCAATGAAGAACCAGACCATCTAGAGTCCAGTTGGAGACAGTTTTTGCCCAGACTTGGGCCGGCTCATGCTGATGAGCTTGCTGTCTGGAGAGATCGGCTGCATTGGTATCTAGGTCACTAATGAATGAACAAAAGTCGTAAATCTCTTGATACAGCGCACTGTACTCCTGTTGAATGTTGCGCAAACGTACGCAAATTCTTTCTCTTTTCAGATCTTTCAGATTATCCAGAAGGCGCCCCCTTGCTTCATGTCGTGCTTGGAGAGAACAGATGCGTTGCTGGAGCTTGAATTGGTCTTCAGCAACTCCACTTTGGCTGCAGCTGCGCATGTCCTCGAGCTCACGCTGCTTCTCATAGAGTTTGTTTCTCAAAGTGAAGACACTAGCCTGTTGCTTCAAAAGCTCTGTTTCCGTGCGTTCCAGTTTTGACTCCACCTCAAGAATTTGCGCTGTCATGCGGGATTGCGAACTTTGATGCTGAATAACTGAAAGACTCGGCGGACCGATCAATTCATGGCCGGAGGAATCTATCGCCGGAACTGGGCTGCACCCCAATTCTTCTACTTTGACGTCCTCGTTGGAAGTGTCTCTGCTATGAGAATTGTTGGTGGCGCTAGCTGTCAATACTTGCGAGGTAGCCTCAACAGTCTCCTGCACGTGTTTTTTCTCCGAGTTAGGATGCACATTAAATACGTCTGAGCGCCGAAGTCGTACATACTCTGTGTTTCGAAATTTGGTCCTTGTCGCTAGGATATGGCGTCCTAGGTAAGGACGGTGCTTGCCTCGGCACAGCGCTCCGCGTCTCACGCGGCGATGAGACCGTTGACAAAGTGCGAGACCTTGTTTTGAGTCTAGATGCGACACCACGCAAATTGTATCTATCAACCGGACGAGGGCCGAGACGGTGAAGAGCTTCTTCAATACGTTCGTCGTCGTCTTGTCTCCCGGATAGGAGAGCGGCTGTGCCCAGCTCGTACACTTGTTCAAAACACTCAGTGTTGCCATAGTTCTTCCATTCTAAGCGTAGTCTGTCCTTAATTTGCCGGGGCGAGAAGTCTTTGCCTGTTGTTTTTTTAAGATGATCGACCGCTGTAGTTTGGAAGTCCACATCAACTTCTGCGCACCAGTTGAGATATGCCAACAGCTCAAGCCTATCATTAACGTCCCATACGCGCAGATTGCCTTTGCGATGGGCGGTCTGTTTCGGCCTGGATCTTGACTCTGCCATTATGTTCCGTTGGGACATTTCGAAATTTGGTAGCCGTCGTAGAGATTTGCTTGAAGCTTTGGGCCTGAAATATTGGCCGCTAATCTCGCTTAAAGAGCGTTGGTCTTCGCAAGATAAGACGGCTGAAGAGAATGATGTCATTGGTTGATTTTCGAAAGATGTGGGGCGACTAAGTGTCCGAAGCAGTTCAATTGGAATGCCTCGTTTCCCGTGCTGACCAAGAACCAGTTCCCCTGAACGCCTCCAAGGCGTTTTTGCGGCTCTTCATCTGCCAGCTGAAGACAATGAGTGTGGGTCGGTTGAGGCATCCAGATTGATGGTTCTGGTGTGGAAAAAAAAAAAAGGAGGAAATAAGGGGCCATTCCCCGACCAAAAAAAATTTTCCTTCTCCTTTCCCTTTCCCTTCACCTTTACCAGTTATTTTCATTGATTCCTTTGTATTTACGGAGTACTTGAATCCATGACTGTCTCGCCCAAGCCAGCAATTACTGCTGGCGCAGGTTATCCGCTTGCTCGCCGGAGCCCAGGCGTTGGTCACGGCGTCCCAGATCGTGTGGATCCGGGCATGCTCGGCAGCCCGATTGATGAACCTTTTCCAAATCGGCTTATTATTGCTGTGGATTTCGGTACTACCTACTCCGCAGTATCATATGTTCCCGTACCCCAAGGCTGCTCGTCCGAATCGGTCGACCCGCACTCGATCCAATCTATCGAAAATTACCCCAGCAATTGGACCTACATCGCAAACGATCAAATGGTTGTGGAGGTCCCCACCGAAGTAATCTATCCCTTGAATAGACATTTTCGTGATGAGGAAACTTCAAATGAAGGGCCTTGGAATGTCGTCGACGGTGTCCAGGATGAAGCTCATACACCCGAGAGTGTCTCTGATCCCGATCTCGACTTGGACCATGGCAGTCGACATGACGAGGACGGGGACTTCGACATGATGAGTGACCCATCTGACGACCTGTTTCGATGGGGCTACCAAGTCCATGAACTCTGGTCTATACCATCAACGCACTCTGACAGCTCTACTCAGCCACTATCACGATTCAAGCTCCTACTGGACAGCAGTGCCGTCACCCAAACTCTTAGGGAAAAGGTACAAGCTACTGTAAATGAGCTGAAAAGGCAAAGAATTGTCAAGGAAAGCACCAACATCATCGCTGACTTTTTAACCCATCTCTTGAAACACACTCAGGATGAGCTGCGGAACCAAGGGTTTGATGATAGCTACCGGAAGGAAATTGTTCTCTGTGTTCCTGCAATCTGGACCCAAAAAGCTTGTCGACACATGCAGACGTGCTTGGCAATTGTCATGAAGCGCTCCTGCTTTCAAGGAGTAGACGTCCAGAACAACAGCATAGAAAATCTTTTCATTGTTTCGGAACCGGAAGCGGCAGCTGCCTTCGTGCTGACTGAACGCCGCGATTTCAATGTTAGCAAACGGAATTGTTATGTATTCAGACAAGCCAATTTTTCTGCTGACCTGACTTTTTAGTGCGGGGATGTATTTGTTTTATTGGACGCAGGTATGTGGGAGACGAAACCGAGAACGGAAGACACTTGCTGAGAAATTTCAAGGTGGGGGGGGGCACAGTGGACGCAAACACATACAAGATCAGTAATAAAGAGCCCTTAAGACTTAGCCAAGAGGTGGTAGCACCTGGAGGTAAGAGAAATAACGTCGAAACTCCTACATCATAATCTCACGACTATGCAGGCGGTCTCTGTGGATCTAGCTTCCTCAACGAAAAATTTGGTGAATATCTCAAAAAACGACTTGAGACCGAGACGTATCTCGAAGAGGGAACAGAAACCATAAACGGTATCGTCGAAAAAATAATCATGGACCAATTTGAGTATAGAATCAAACGAACGTTTGACATATACACATCTGCAAAGTCTTCAAAACTATTCGCCGTATCTGGGCTCCGCGAGAATCGCAGCAAAAGATTTAAACAAGGATCCATAATTGTGCCGTTGTGGGTTCCGATGCCGCATTTATCGGTAAGCCAATCAGCATAGACTGACAGGACCATAGACAAGACATCAAGCGAATCTTTCTGGAATGTCTCCAATGTATTGGTTCCATCATGGAAGATCAAATCAACGCGGCGATGAAGGCTGGACATGAAGTCGAGGTTCGCTGCACCATCACTTGTTCCGATTCTCTGGTGCTCAGTGCTCACCGGTTTGCGCAGAAGATCGTCCTTATCGGTGGTTTTGCAATGTCAAAGTCTCTGAGAACATACATTCAAACTCGTTTGACCCATTTCAACAGCCAAAACAATAGTCAAGTTCTGGCAGTGTTCCCTGAGAAGCAGTGGGTTCTTTCAAAACTCCGAGTTTAACTGCATCGCTAACGAAAAAGAGTGTAGCACCGTTACTGCCGTTGCCTCTGGGGCCGTCCTTCGAGCACTAAATAAAGAGCAAGGTCCACAAAGAAAGGCTAGGTCTAGTTACGGAATCTTGCGTGCAGAACCGTTCGGAACTTGCGATGAGCACAAAGGTTTACGTCCGTCCTACGACCGCCATGACGGACACGCATACATCAGGAACACTATCGACTGGGTTCTCAAGCGGGCGAGTATTAGTGTAGCTACTACTATACGGCGTTTTCTGACCTACAGAATTTAGGGTGATGATGTTCCTCCAGTATGGGAGTGTGAGCCTTTTAGTTGCAGCCACACATTTAATGCCTGGCCAATGCAGCCACTGATTTGCAGAGAGATTCTATATGTGTCTGACACCGCTACTCGGTCGCATTTCAGACGCTCTCATCCCAATAATGAGGGTACTTTTAGCCTGAAAGTGCCATTAGAACGTCGCTGACCTTACTGCAATAGGAGCTGAATGCGTCGGAGAGATCGTGGTAGATTTCACGTATCTTCGAGAGCAAGGTTTGATCGTTCCTACTCCACCGGATATCAACACGAATGGCCGGGAGATTGGCACAAGGCATTATAAAGTGGAGTATATGATGCATATTAGGGTCGTGGATCGAGACTTGGAGTGTAAGGATCCCTTAATGCGTTGTTAGCATAACAAGGCAACAGCTAAAATGGTCTAGGTCGTGCTGTTCACGAATCATACAGCAAGAAATGCCGCCTTAACATCGCGTCTGCCTTCACACCTGGTGTTAAGTAGAGTGTTCGTGTTGTGTGGGCGGAAATGCCCCACCACAGAATGACGAGTTTGCTCTCGTGGGAATTTGGTCTTGGCCAATTTGGTGAAGTCAGGTACATAAACTTGCTCATATAAGCAAGACGTGGAGTCTCCCCTCCATTTTCAAATCGTTTCTTTATTTAGATCTCTGCTTTTATGCTTATTATACTTGTATTAATATTACTAGAGTGTTTCAATTGGGGTACACCTACCCTGTCACTCCTTCCTTCCTTCGTTCCTTCCTTCCTGTGAGCTTTGCCAAATGCGATGTGATGCGGCTTGCAGAAATGACACTCCATCTGCATGCACGGTGTTGGTTCCTGACAAAAATAAGGGGATAGCGGTTTATGTCATAATTCTTATCTGTTTGACTATGGAGCAAAATGTAGACCTACTAAACGTCACTCCGAATCGTAGTAAACGGTGGCTCATATATTCAACGCAATAATGTGAATAGAAGAGAAATGTGTCACAAAATTCAGCAAAAGGCGAAGCTCCACACTAATAGCGTGAATAATGCATTTTTTTATATAGCCTGTGACAAAATGCTTCGATCCTAGTAACCATGCCCGGCAGCACAGCCCGCAAGTCCAATAGCAGCTACAACAAAAGCGGCGGCCGCTCGTGTAAAAGCAGCCTTTACTGCTCCTTCGCGCCAAGACACGTATCCATCCATGATTCCTGCATATATTCCTAGAACCATTAAGACGGTATCGACATCTGTGAACTTGCCCTGGGCGTATAAGGCATGAATGAGAAATCCCGTGATGCTGATCCGCGACGGGGCCACGACCATGACGGTTTGGGCTGCAGCAGATTGTGACACAGAATTCGGTAGCCCGAAGGTGGTGGCTGCGGTCCTCGCGTTGAAGAAAGGCTAAAGCCCACCAATGGCCTCAGCAGAGCCAATCAAGAGGGCAGGGAGATGATTCAGTTAAAAGGAAGAGGACATTCTGACTGATGAAATAAATACCGTTGACAGCACATACTGAACTCTTGGGTTTGATGGGCGATAGTATGTCTGCCGGTTCAATAATCACGCTATCCTGTACATGGAGGGTCGACAACGGGTAGTCGGTGTGACCAGCATTTCTACGAGCCACGTAACATGCATGACTTGCCGATGTGAGACGTTGGGCGCAGTAACAGAGCACAGCCCACCTTTCGTCTTACCAACGATTACGAAGTACATGTAACGTTACATGGCTCTTCGACGAGTCTGAGTCCAACAAGTTGACACTGACCAAAAGGTGCTCGTTCCGAGTATACTTGCATTTTGTCCAACAGACCTAGTGGCGGCTCAGTCTAGCAATTGTAGGGGTTCTTTTCCGGGTGGCAATATAAAAAAAAAACGCTAGAAAACGATGCAATTGGCATCTAGCCTGATTTAACCTAGCGTAGTTACAAATTACCCAACAGTAATTCCGAGCCACCACTCTACGAGATTTGGTTATTTCTTGGCTCGGAACTACTGCAGGCCCACTGTAGTTGCCACACCCCACCGGGTAAGGCAAGCAAAAATTCCCGGAGAGGTTGTAACTACGAAGTACATACTATGGTTATTATTAATTATCCACTCGCTCTGGGGGATACACTAATGTACTAAGGGCCCACTGTAGCAGGAAGCAATGCGCGCTAGGAAATGGGGTCGGCTGGATGACGTGCCCTAATAGCGGGCGACGCGAAACGAAGGAATTCGGCGGGATGCGGAAAGGCAGGCTTTCTGGTGTTGTTTATAAGACTTTTTGTATTCTACAGGAGTTACTGTCTCGAAGATACAGTAACTGTTTTAGCAGACCCGCTAGTAAGTCTTTGATCTTCTGCTCATCTCCCTGCTTCAAATGGCGGTGGATGTACGCAATGCCTATCTCTGGGCCGTGCTGAAGTGTCGCAATGAGGTCGACCGGACCCCGGAATGACTGGGCGGTGCGGTGTGTGCTTGCCAGACTTGTGCCACGTGCGGTACTCTTCCTATCAAGCTTTTGGCGAGTAATCTGCTCAAAAATTCTTCGTCCGTGCGGGAAACGTCAGCGTGCACTTAGCCACTGACCAATTTCGTTGCCTCGCATACAAACCTAAGCGTGAATGGAGAGAAAATACACGGGGCAGTCATCATCTTCCAGGTGCTGCGCTAGGCCGACGAAGACGAGCACCTCCCCTATACCCGGGTGGATAAGCCACAGGGGCGTTTTGCTATCGCCGATACGCAGTGGAACAACTGGATCGTAGAGAGCTGTGGCGGTACCTTTGTTGATGATCGGGACTGAAGGACCAGATGAGTAAACCTACCTCAAGATGTATAGAATAGGCAGCATTGCGAAAGTGGCACAGTTCTCCAAAAAAAAAAAGGGTGATAACTTGCAAAGTAATGTTCAGTATTGAAAGCATACTAACTATAAAAGTGACTGAGACACTATAATTATTTGATCGGATAGTTTGACGGCAATTAAAACCTATTAAATAGAACCGCTGGCTACCACTCGTCTAGCATCTCCTCCAGGGCGTTCCCGAAATAGCACTTGCGATAGCGTCGTCAGCAAATTCATAATATTGGGGACCAACATTTAATGCGGGTCTTTTTGGAGCTGGCGAAATCCTGCGGGATTTCTCGCTGCAGCATGCAGAGTTGGCCCAGCGAGGTGGCCTGTTGCCTGTTGCTGTTTATGAGTCACGTTAATATCTGCAACGCCTTTCTCTGAGGTGCTCCACTACAAGCCGCGGGTGGGTTTCCTCTATATTGAGAAGTGGGCAAAAATTTAGAAGTAAAAAATGTGAAAGAGATATTTTTGGTCTTTCAAGAGGTGCCTGGAACCGGAGGGCAGCGTGTGAGAGAAGCGCGCCTTGAGGCATGCCCACTTTTACACTAAACACTACTCTTTCGTACTTGAGTTTTTATAAAAGCTACGATTTTATACTAGTAAAATCGTGTTAAATGGTTTCATGTCGGTTATATTAAGTGAGCCTGCGTTTAGATTTCTCATTAACGACTATAGCTTTGGCTGAGTAGTTGGTTTCTAGCATGTCTCGCCTTTACCGCCTACAACCTAGTACTTATTTCTATCATTTACTTATATAGTTCTTAAGTCTCTTGACACAATAATTAGCTCTTGTGCTGCATGACCTTTGCCTTAATGCCACTTAAATCCTTTAGACCAACAACAAACTGGTCGCTAGCGCACTCAACATCCTTAAGGCCTGCATTATCCAACTCAAAGTCGAACTGGTCAACGAGGGCAACTATAGCAACGTATAGCTCGGCCCATGCGAGGCTAGGAGAGGTCCTTAGTTAGCAATCTGAACCGTTCTCGTGCCAGAAACAAAAACTCCAGAACAAATATAAGAGGATACGGGAAAAGAGAAGAAACTCACTGCATTCCAATGCAAATCCGTGTGCCCCTTGAAAACGGTGAATACGTCTTGCTAGCTTTCATACGGACTTCTCTGTCCATCCATCTATTTGGTTCAAACTTCTTTGGATCAGGGTAGAGCTCCTCATCCATGTGCATGAGCAGGGTTGTCATGCTAATGGGGGTACCTGCGGGTATTTTCCAATTGTTATACATAAGTATTTGATTCGGCGCAACTCGTGCCATGCGAGTGGCGATGCCTGGGCTTAAACGCAATCCCTCCATTAGGACAGCTGTAAGATATGGCAGCTGCTCAAGAACAGAGACGTTTATATCTCCCAAGTTAGCTATGCCGCTGCTCTCTTTTAATGTAGAAATCTCACTACGCAGCTTTTTAAGGATCTGAATATCTGTGTATATATAATACAAGATTAACCGGAGCGTATTGGCGGACGTCTCAAATGCCGCGCCAGTAATAGTACCAAGCTCATCATTGATACGGCTAATCCTCTTCTCAGTAGGCGGGAGATTAGAATCAAGAATGTTGTGTATTAGTGATTTAGGTGCCGCACTCTCCGTAGAGTTAGAAGCTGCATTGACTGTCTCGGTGGTAGTTTTTAATATATCCTACAATGAAAGCATCTCATTAGACTCCGATTATGCAAGTCAAGGGAAAGGAGTTTACCTTAAGAAAGCCCATAAAGGCTTTCGTACCGTTATCACTAATCTTCTCGATAAACGAAAGTGGCAAAAGCTTCATAGATGGGCCGAGCCATCGTACATGCTTTGTTACGCGCCAAATGGCACCAGAGCTCTGCAAGACACCTGTCATGCCAGCATTGAAATCATGGGCGTTGAGATTATTGTATGATTTGGAGAGAATGAATTCTGCGCCTATGTCTCTGGTGAGGGCGCTTATTGCATGGCTGAGATTAATAGTCTTATTGGAACCGGAAAACTCGCTTATACGTTGGCATAACTTGGCGGTCGCTCTGTAAATAATCTCCTGCCTCCGAGCGACGCTGGCCCTAGAGAAGAAAGGGTTAAGGGGGGCTCGTCGCCGGCGATGAACTTCATGCTCAATAGTACAGATAGTTGAGTTCTGGGATGAAAAGGCATCATATGTCCAGGCATATTTGTTGAATTGGGCGTCCTGGCCGTATAACTTTTCGAAGAACACTGGGTCGTTGATATGAAGCTCATACGGACTTATGCGGACAATAGGACCTTGTAAACCTACGTTAGTGAGATTCAATAGCGATTCAAATCGATCCAATGTTACCATATTTCTTATGCAGCTCAGCGATTTTGAATGTGTACTGTCCATTGCAAATCACATCATAATATGCTTCATAGTAGCGCGTCACAGCGGCCAACCGAGGACCAGGGAAATCGGCAAGAGGATGCAGAACGAGCCTATGGAAGACGAGGCTAACTAAGTACGCAACGACGGCTCCAGCAACATATCGCCACGACAGGATCTGGAGGACGTCCATGGAGATTGTGAAACTGCTAGTGTTGTTAGTGACTATAAATCAACAATTCAAGAAAAAGGCAAAACGTGCGGAGATTCTGTAGCGAAGTTCACAGCCGGACAGCGAGATGACAAGCGGTTACTGAGTTTTGAGGTTCTCAGCTACCAATGCAGAATAAGCAGACAGTTTAGAGAGGGGGAAAAGTGTGGCTGTGTGTTGGCCGCGTCACATGGTTGCATTGCAGTATGCAAGTACGGAGTACTCCATTGTTGGAATCCCGCCAAGCACAATAGGAAGCACAGAGCCCGTCACGTGGTCACCCTTCAGCTACGATATTTATACGGTGATATCTAGCTTCCCACCTTGACTTGTTTTCTTCTTCTTAAATAACAGAGACTTATGAATATATTCAATTTGAAGCCAACGATCTAGATCGCTGCACAGAACCCTGTGCAACCCACATCCGTACTCCTCTGGGTATTAAATGCAATCGTACATACAGAGAGTAGCAAGCGTCGCATTGCACCCCGTTTTGTTCTTTGCCCCTGCCTGTTTTATAGCAGGGTGTAAATAAGAAAAATTGTTTGGACCCGTAGGCTACAACCCCTAAGAATACGGAATACGCACTCATGGGCTGCTGCAAGTAGCCCACTTTCTTAACAGCCGCCCTTCTTAATCTAAGCCATTTTAAGACGCACCCGCACAGCGACATCGAGCCTCGAACACGGATGCGAGGTGTAGTGTAAGATAACTGGAAGGTGTGCCTGCTATCCCAATAGAACAAAGATCCGCTAGAACAAGCGGCTGCTTGCTCTGCACTTGACGAGTAATGCTGGTTTTGTCCAGCGGGGATGTTGGATTGGACACGTGGCTGGTAAATAATAGCGGCTCTGAAGTAAATTGCGGTAAAGACATCAGGCTAATGTAGGATAATTTAACTGATGTTCATCCAGTGACTGGTTGGTTGGCTCTACCCTCTTATGGGGAGGGTCTGCAATTTCGGCCAACGAGGCTATTCTGTTTGCAGCACTTCTGAACTTTCTTACCTACTATGCACCTACGCTAAAATGTTCTTCTTTGCTGGCTTGAACAAACACTATAGCTAGGTCTTTTACTTTTAATAATTTAGCAGTATTCACTTTTGTATATACTAATATTTGTCTTCAGCTTTGACCCCTTATTTAGCAACATAGGTAATAATTTAAAGCTTAAAACATGTAGTGCCTTAAACCGCCCTGTTTTCACATCCTTCCTTGCTACGCATCAAGTATACGGTTAAGCGCTCACTTCCGGTCGAGTGGGTCCGCCGTACCCAACCGTATACTGGTCGGTTCGGCGGATGCCTCCGTTGGTGCTGAAGCCTCTGAGGCTCATGATGCTGGAGTTCTTAGCCTCGGCGATGCTAAGTTTCGCAACCAAATCGGACACGGGGTCTCGCTTCATCGAAGCAAGCTCCAGGTCGCGGGAGCTAGAATTGCGGCTGCGGTTGGAGCCCCTGCTTATCAATCTCCTGATGAACTGGCTCATTGTAGTGCCTGTCTCCGCCATGACCTTGGATATGGATCGCAGTGGTGGGACACAACTCATTATGATAACAAAAGACTGCTAAAACGCCGATCAGAGCACACTGATGCTCGCCTTATGCTGCACGTCCTGTGTTTGCTCAGACTACTCAGACGAGATTGCCTTCATGATGGACATGGGACATTGTGAAGACCGAGGCGGACATGATCAAAGCGAGACCAACTTTGCGCTTCAGTGGCATGTTGAGGTTCCAGATAATGGCGATGGGGAACAGTACATAAGTCAAGTCAGAGAAAGTGAAGAGTGCTACCAATAGCTCATTAGCACTCTAGATAAAGGGAGAAATTGAAGAAACAAGATAAATAACGAATTGATATCGGATCAAAACCTAATCTCCACAGAACTTACATTGTACTGCATAGGCAGCGTACAGCTGGATTCTATGATCCCATCGTTTGGCGGGCAGAAATGGGTTCCAAAGTGCCTCGACTGGATCACATTGCACCCAGATGAAAACAATGACAATGACAGCTACCGTGGTCTGCAGAGTGGTGAAGCGAATGAGGAACCATTTTAGCCACTTCTTTGACCCGAAAATGCGGATGAGCAGAATAGCAGCGGATATTCTGACCGTCGTAGAGACCAAAATGGCTGGCGTAGACGCGATGCAGTCCCACTTTGGGATGTTGATGAGTTGATGGTAGACTGTAAGGTCCTTGTCGTGTTTCCTAGACCCCATGCAACGGCACGGGTAATGCAGGCTTGGAAGACGACTTGAAGGGTCTAGTTTTGTAATTCCTTTATAAGAATGAAGCAACGGCTAAAAGCAAGTTGGACCGGTGAAACTCACTCCTGCAATTACCATAGGCCAATCATCCAGCTTGAGAGCATGCACGACCCTAACACGCACATATAGCCGAAGCGAGATAAAAATGACGCACAACACTGTCAGCGTCCAGGTGATGCCCATGATGAGCGGGCCACGAGTCAAGTCGTTCGGATTCTCGGGGGCCGGGAACGGTGTCGGTCCGACAGGCGCTGCCTGGCCACTTGATGACATAATGGAAGCAATTATACTAGAGGATAAGAGAACATTGACAGGGAGAAAAATAAAAGTAGACAAAGCAAAACAAAACCAAAAGATTGCGTAAAGATGGAGACCGGCAATTTTTGTTCCTGTGTAAGAGCCAACGACGAATCACCAAGCTGGCACATATAGTAGCCAATTTGTGGTCCCACTGTCAAAGGCCGGATTAGAGGTAAAACGGGATATCCAATAGAGCAAAGGCTAGACAGCGGTTTTAGCTGCCACTACAACATTATTTAGGATCGAGCGGGTTGGGTTGGAGACATGATGCGGCTTCATGGTCAATCTGGAAAAAGAAAAGAAGCCAGTAAGAAAATCCACAAAAGAACACATGCATAACGCCCGGGAAGATGGATAAGAGTGTTAAGAGTGGTTCGTGAAGGATTCTGCCCTGCAACGTGAAGCAGTGATGCTGATGGTAGCTGGGAAGCGCCACTGGGTTGTGAGCTGCGTTTGTGCATGACACTTAAATCAACTTAATATGAGACGCGGAAATGAGACGTAGTGCACCTTTCTTCTCTAGTTTCTAAGTATATTCGATTCTAATACAGGATCAATATCATTAGATATGTAATATACGTAGCTCTAAACCCCGTTTTTATGCCAAATATAAGAGGCAGAGGGCGTAAAAAGCACAAGAACAGATTGTACAGAAGCTGACGGTGGAGTGCGGCAACAACCGAGACGAGAAATGCTGCAAAGGGCATCGGAATAATCTTCATTAGGATTGTCGTGCAGTCATTTGATTTCTCCGTTATATTGATAAGCGGCTACGGCACACGTTGACGACTTGCATGGCATTAATATCTGTAAAACACAATGCAAATATTTGATCGAACCCATTCCACTAAGTACAATGTACATGGACATGAGTGCCTATTAAAAATAGAAAGCTCATTATGGGTTTCCGCTATGGTCTTCGCGCTAAAATGACGTTGCATAAGGCAAGGACAATAGCGGAGCCGAGCGACTGGCCGAGTACCATGAATGCCATGGCAGAAGATAGCTCTTTTAAGCTTACGACAGCTTGGATGGCTATGATGGCCTGTAGAAGAAGTGTGCTTTTTGTTAGCAAGAATAGTGTGTTCAAGCTCGGGAGAAGATGCGACTTACAACTTGCAACCCGGCAACAGAGCCAACGCCGGCAATGACTCGAAACCCCACGCTGGCACGGGCCAGTCAACCCTCTTGGCGTGGGACGATGACCATTCACGCGCTACCGGGGGAACGGGTACATGTGGGACAATGGGAGCGGAAGCGGCGAGATGCAGTGGTGATTAGCTGCGGAGGGAATGCAGAAGTAAGTGGTAGTGTGATAGGTTGGAAAGGAGCAGACCACCAAGTAAGACTGTAAACGACACATGGTTTGGGATGAACTGAGTGTGACTAGTTTCAATTGGCATGAGATTAAGGCTTTACTGACCAGGTTACCAATCCACACCTGAATCCCGTAAGGTAGGACATGGTTCTGGAATCCAGCCTCCATAGCCTGAAAGGTGCATCTGAAACGAAGCGAAGGTTGTTCGGAAAACACTTTTTCCCCTTCTTGCCATGACGCGGGAATGGGTGGACCTGGTTCTGCCATCACTCAATGCCATTTTCTCCTCTTAACCAAGGATGAAAGTACGTCTCGAAGCTGTTGAGTTGGTCCTCGGGGAGCCAGGTGAGGACGCATGCCAGAAAGTCAAGAAATTTGTCTCTGTCTACCCCAGATAAGTTTGTTTCAAGCCACTTGAGTTTCCTCTCGGGCGGCAGGGGAACAGGACCACGCCATTGACCTGCGAGAAAAAAAGACGCAGAAAATTCAGTTAGTAATCTAGATCAAAACATTGTGACAATTGGCGGCGTCTTGTCGCTCACCCTCTGCATTCCAGTATTTGCTCGTCTTGTCGCTTCTCCTGAGAAAAACATCCGGCGGCGGCCCAAGCAGTGCCGTCATGGCTGCCAGGTGATAAGCGTCGTTAAGCTCTTCTGATTCATTGTAAACGCGGAAGATGCCTTCCTGCTGCAACAGGTCCCAGGCCTACGGCAAGAGTTGAGCCACGTGAGAAGAAGAATAATGCGACGTGGTTTTGTAAGCTTACCAAAAGACCCACACTCCAGATATCTACGGCATTCCCCCACGTCATGCCAAGAATGACCTCTGGAGCACGATACGGCACCGGCATCGCATTACTGCGGTGACGCGTCCCAATGCGTGCCTGTCCGAGGTCGCAGATTGTGAGGGCGCCAGCGCCTCCCAACATATACTGGGAAACATGAATGACGGTTTCGTCAAGGTATTTCCGTGCTGACGGCCGGTAGAGCTCGTTGTCTTCCACTGTGGAGAGAATCGAATCGTCCGTTATTGCAACGAGAAGGTTATCCGAGTGGATGTCTTCCAACATCTTGTTAGTTGGGCGGCGTTGTTGCACAAAACTGACTCGGCTTGGCTGCTTACCTACCAGTATGAATTACACTGGCATCATGTAGATAGTTCAAGCCCAGCAGTGTTTGGTCAAGAGCGGTCGTGACAAGGCCCTGTTGGAAGACGTGGTCTTTCTGTAACTCTTGCAAGGTTCTGAGGCTCATTCCCAACGGCGGCATGACGAAGACGTCGTGTTCACCACAGGGTCCACTTAGCTTGAATTTGTCTCGAAAATGTCGTACATGCTGTCGACCCTGGTGATGGCGATGCGAGCTTAGGGCGGACAAATGTTGATGGACAGCCAATTCGTGACAGTGTTGAAGGGTATTGACGTGAACTTTCAATACCCAGAATTTGTCGTCTCTAGATAGCGGCAACGACTGTCAGTAAGCGGTTTACCACGACGATGAAGACGGCGTCGACGACGGACGAAATAGTGCTCACCTAAGATCTCGAGACAACCACACTGTCGAGGTGGTCCCATAGCCCAGCTTTGCCACTACTTGGTAGCTCCCTTGAACAACTTAGCCGATGCGCATGGGATAGTAGTCTTGACGCCGGTAGAAGGGTAGCTTTTCCTCTTCTACAAGTAGGGATAAGTCAATCCTCTCGAAGCCGGTGGAGGGAAAATTACGAGGCGGTCGCGCAACTGAGGCGGCGCTGGAATGATTCAGGCGGAGCATCGCGAGCTGCGTTGAGGTGGAAGGACAGGGAGCAAAACAAGCACGAACAACAAGTCTTGTTCTGAGCATGATTCATAAAGAGGCGCGACAACGAACCGACCGGGTCCTTAACTGAAGTCGAGCGTCGGGCGTAATGATGGGGAAGGATAATGGTACGTTTTCCGTGACGCGCGAGGTGAAAGTTGGCGGTCGGCCGGGGTTTACCACTGAAGGGCGGATTGGAAATGCGAGAGTGCAATAACGGGCGGCTCAAGAATTACACCTGCTGATGCTGTGTTTGCGAGTTGGTCAATGCCCGGTTGGCTGTCGATGCTCGGTTTCTGAAAACGAAACAAAAAAAGCATGGCCATATTACAGGCCGCGAGGATAAGGCACGGCGCCTCAGGCACACCTTGATGCACTATTTGGGAGCTAGCAAGGCTAGTAGTTGGGTGAAAGTCGGCCTGGCAGTCGGCCATTAACATTGCTTCTCAGACTGTGCTCTGTGATGTAATTTATCCCGCTTCGTTTCCTTCTGCTTTTCACGGAGCTAACTTGTCTAAATATCGATATTTTCCGGTCGTCAATGCCATTAAACTTGCATAAGTATCCACGAAACATTCCAACCCATGCGGGGTCCCTATATCTGTCACTGTCCTTATCGCGCTGTAATAGCAACGCTGATAAACCATCGAAATCGCAGTGGCGCCAGAGCGCACCAATCACACCAAGTGCAAACTCATTCCGACATCATTAGTGCGAAGTTCTACGCGGGAGAACAGAGGGTTATATCGGGTTATATCAACGCCAGCGGTGCCATTGACTACAGCCAGAGGTCGCGCACCCTTGGGCTCGCTGGGGGGTGGGCCACCAGTAAATGGGAGTCTACCAGGCACCAAGTTTGATATGACCAAGTGGGTTGTGTACGATCCAGAGCGGAAGAAGAATAGAAAAGTCATGTCGGACGGCGATTGGTGGTACATTGAGAAGGGCGATTCCAAAATATGGTTCTAAGTTGAGTTACCTAGTCTTATCCTGTACAGTGAAGTGATGAATATATTTTTAGACAAGTCTCAGAGAAGACTGATATCTAGGGGGAAGAGAGAAGTACAGATAACTCGGGGGAGGGGTTATGTCTGACTATTAGCTATCAAGGAGCTGCCAAGCGCGCGATTTTGCAGTTACGTTGCGTTACGCTAGTGCAGTATTTTGATAAGACGATAGTTTGTCGACCCAGAATGCAAACCCAAAACTCACGTACGCCGGAGTCTGACACACAACCAGCAACGCTCCGTATATAGAGTGGCACTTTCAGAAATGATTGATGCCTCATATTAGCTATATTCGTACGATAGTGGAAGAAGGTGGTACGATGCCAAGGAATGTAGGCCTAAGGCCACTAAATTCCAGGGAATTTCCCGGTCACTGACGGACTATATAGTAGGGTCACGATGCCCTTCAGAGGGCATCAATAAGTAAGAACATTATCTATCAATATCACTGCTCACACTCATCAATATCGTCAAATTCATCTATTCCGTCTATTCCTGCCTATTTCCACTGTTGCCAAATTGCTCCTTCTCCTACTTATGAAGGCACATAACGCA